>JABJWA020000043.1:0-65329 GCA_020352615.2 Yoshiicerus persimilis
TATTCAGGCCAATAATATTCTGTCCCCTTTCCATTTTATGCATGTATAGTCGATGGGTCGAGGTATAAATGGAAGACAAGTAAGACAACCGTTGGTTTTTATTTATTTCGGTGCATGATGGTTATTTCTTCGTTTATAATATATTTTTATTCTATCAACCTTGTAATGTATAGTTAGTTAGTCAGTTACCAATACATATCTACCCAAAAATATTATTACCTGTATTATTGCTTCCACATTCCACAATAATGTTAATATTTTATGCAGAAAAGTCGACATGCTAAAGTTGTTGCAGATTTGTGAGATCAGATGGAATTAGCGATTTTCATTCGTATGACAAAAATTGGTGTTGAAGTAGAGTGCAAAGGGCAAAAGTTGCAATTTGTAATAACGAAGTGAATTATGATTTATCATTCATTTCCATTTGAAAATGAAATAAGCTTACAAAGTTGTCATTATTACAAGAAATGCGTCCAAGGAAATTCACGTAGTATAAATGAGACGGGCTTTTACTCGAAGCTTATGTTATGAGAGGATGTTTATTTTAGTCATATTGTATCACCTACTTACTACTTAGGTTAGGGGACAAGCAAAAATAACTCCATTCGGTATGTTGTGCTTAACACATGTCTTTTAATGAAAAGCAATTCTTATCCTATTCGGTTGAATATATACCCTATATGCAGGATTGCATTTCACAGGGCTTTTAGGATTAGGAATAGCATAATAATATATTCTTTTGTATTCATCATTAATCCTTATTCATGTAGGTAGTTATATTCATATTGTACATAAACTAAACTACATACAAAGCAGTTTGTCAGTACATATATTGTACATAATTATACGCAACCGAATAATAACCCACCCAACCAATGCAATGAAGTATACAAAAAAAATCCCCTTTCATTGCAGCGAGCCTTTGAATTTACACAGAGTACACGCTAATAGGGTACATATTATATGCATGCATGCTAGGGCTGGGATCGAATTGAATAAGTCGATTCGAAGTCGAAGTCGAATCGATATCGACTCGATTCGATTCGACTTTTTTACCATACCCGATCGATTCGATTCGACTTCGACTTGGAAAATATGGAAATTATCGATTCGATTCGACTTCGACTTGGGATATATAGCTGTAGTAAGACTGGAAATTGAGTTGGCCATCATAAAAAAGTGCAATAATATGGCGCAACTTTTGAAAAGGTGAGAATATTTGCTAAATTATCGAATCGATTCGACTTCGACTTGGGTCTGCCATGAAAATTATCGATTCGATTCGACTTGCGATTTGATTGTAAAAAATATCGATTCAAATCGACTCGATTTGGCTTCGTAAAATTATCGATTCGAATCGATTCGAAGCGTGAAAAAAGTAAGTCGATCCCAGCTCTAATGCATGCATGCATGCATAGTAGCATTTTGAGCTTTGTGGAAGTGGAGTTATTCAGCCGGGTTTCCTGTTCTTGTATGCGTAACAAAGCTAACATTTTTGGCTTATGTTAGAAGAGTTTGTTGCGGTCAAAAATCATCAGATGCTGTACACATGGTAAAAGCCAGTAAGAACCATAAGACACTACAGGAATAGAGAGTATTCCTAACATTATCTAATTTAATGTCACCCGAAGGTTATAAAATGCCAAAGTATTTCCTATATAATCATTCTGAAATAATATATGGTAGGAAACATGATATAAATTAGATATGCAAGTGGCAATATGAATTCCTTGTTTGAGCAACAGTCGTAAACATGCAATCTCTGGGTCTTCGAGTAATCCAGTCGTTGTTATACAATTACAACTTATTAACATCTATATGGTAATGTTATGGTGTCTAAAAAGTGTCTGGGTTCTGCTTACCAAGGAAATCCCTTTGACTCCCATTACAATGGTTCACTATTTGTTGGTACAATACTTGATTGCCCATTACCCATTAGAATCCTGTTTTTGTGTACAAAGTGTACAAACATGTGTTTCATGTGAAACTTTTATTTACAAGTAGCGAGAAATGCTTATTTAGACTCCGAGATGTATTGAAATTCCGGTCTTACACCAATAGATTGATTTATTATTCCTTTACTCTCGTACTGAATGTTTCTGTACATCGCAAAAGTACAATAGAATATCGAATAAGCGGATGATTTAATGCGATCAATATTTATAACATGACAGCTATGAATACATGGCTTATGTGAAAGTCATTGCAAAGTGTTAGTATGGAAAACCATTCAGGAATACTTATAAAACTAAAATCGACCATTGCGTAAATATATTTGCTTGTAAAATAATACTAAAGTATAAATTAATTTTCAAATTTCTTAGAAATGATTTTGCACGTCATATTATTCGATTTCCATCAGTAAAACGTTTTTATTTTTTGCTTAAATCTCAAAGTGTATCGGATAGCTGAATACATAATAGTAACATTTGCATTAATATTAGTTGCGAATCTTGCGAAAGAGTGCAATTGGTTTGACAGTTAGGCAGGGCAGCAGGATACTTTACTTCGTAGTGTTATTAGCATTATGCATTTATACATGTTATCATCAAGTGTTTAAGGTAAACTAGTACATTGTAGTATTTGATGATGAAATAAAGCTCATAAGTTGGGTCACATATATGGAATGGAAAACTACATACAAGCTTATGTACATTACAGGAATCATTTCATTTAATATTTTCCCGTATAAGGAAGCATAGCTAGGGGCTGGCGCTAGTGTAGCTTCACAGCTGGGGTGATGGATTTTATCAGCCAGGCCCTACCGCACCCTAAATGTCTGAATCTCGTAGTCACTCTATGCTTAAAAGTCCGTTTTGAAATGGCTCCTACGGCCTCAAATATTTGTTAAAAAATTTTTTTAAGTTTTGTAAATTATCAGAATAACTTGCTTGTTTGATATCTGGGGGCCAAATTTTGCTAACTAGTCCCATTTTCAAAATTTTGGAGAAATAAAAAGCTGAAATTTTGAGTAGGCACTTTACACAGGGCAGTCTTTATCATGTGACTAACGGTCGACATAGTTTCTCTCAGTTGGCTTGCTTATTGGATAATAAAATGTAGCATTATAAATACATGTTGCAGAATCGATCTTATTTCGTATCATCTCATCGCGCATTTGCAGGCAGTATAAACAAAAACAGGGTATCTGCTGTATTCTAATGCGAAAAGCATTTATACTTGAGATGAACATTGCCAATTCTCTGGCGGACGTAACCTAGCGCACTTTTTGCCTTACGTATAATACCACGAAACGAGAGTGAAGTTGTTTTGCTGCAAGCTTGGTTTACGTGGACAATTGAAACGTTTTGATTCACCGTCTCTACGTTCAAGGACGGTCTGAGTCACACTCCTAATATAAGCCCTCATTATTGCACTGTTTTTGCACATTTATTTCTACGTTGTTATTGGTGCAGGATCACTATTTTAGTTTTCCTCTAAATACAAACATTGTTGGTGTCTATAAAAGGCTGTATTATTTCAATCGATAGAAAACTGTAAGCTAATAGTAATAATAATTTCCAAGTGTACTTCTTTTCAAGTAGACTAATACTGGTGTACTAACCTAGTTATGTGAGCCAATAAGGTACTGCTTCAAGATATCTGACTCCAAGTTACAAGGAGGCATGGCAGGTATGCAATTTGAAATATATAAAACTTTTATTAAGTATTAAATAATAATACAGTGAAAGTTATAGTATTGAAATGTCAGTCCTGTCTCATTGCAATTTTGTAGCATTCGGCTGCGGCTGCGGCTGCCGTAATCATGGTGTATTAAAAGTCAACAATAAAACATGTTTAAAATTCAGGGAAGCTGTCAAATACTTTTTTATTCTAGTTGGCTAAAATATTTGCATAATATTTGCTATTTTAGTGTAATAAATTTAAAAATAAAATCATTTGCATTCAAACAAATTTTTTGAGATATAACCTTGCGATTCCTTAAATAATTATAAGCATCCGAGATCCGAAGGAACTTTTTATATAAGGCTACCAAGCCTTAATTTAGTACACACGGTAATCCAGTATTAGAATTGACGTACTTTAATACTATACGTATCCCTTTGTCTTATTTAGGACGCACAGAAGAGAAAGATAGAGTGATGCAAATTCTAGAAGAGAAGGCTGGACTGTCTATCACTGAAGTAGAATCTGCTATTAATGTGATGGAACGTTTTCAGGATGCTATCGGAAAGCATTCTTTGCTCCCAGTAGATCAGAAAGAGTTGTCAATAGAAAATGCCGATATTTTGTGTAGACTGAAAAAGTCTGCTATTTCAGTATTGAAAGTTCTAAATAAGCCCAATTTAAAGACGAGATTGAGAACTACTTTAATAGACCGTAAAGGTACCATCGCAAAGTCTACCAGCCAACCCGCACCAGTATCGATAGGAATACGAGAATTGCGAAAAGAAAATGACTTAAAATGGAAAAAAATATTTGCATCACAGATTACTACTAATTTTCTAAAAGAAAGTACTAATTCAAAAGAGGAATCATTAAATTGTAGAGAACAAGAAGTACGTAAAGGTTCTCACAAGCGCTGCTACATTTGTAAATCAAATTTTTCAGAGTTGCACCACTTTTACAACAAACTTTGTAAAAAATGTGCAAATTTCAATTACGAGAAACGTACTCAAACTGCAAATCTGACAGGAAAAGTAGCTTTGGTCACCGGTGGAAGAATAAAAATTGGTTACGAGGTTGTTTTGAAGTTACTTCGTTGCGGAGCTTTTGTTATCATTACAACAAGATTTCCATCAAATGCAGCCAAAAGATATTCTGCTGAACATGACTACAATAACTGGAAAGACCGTTTGCATATTTCCGCTCTCGATCTCAGGTTTATTCGACACGTTGAAGAATTTTGTTCCTTTGTATCTAAGAAGTACGACAGACTGGATATTCTTATTCAAAATGCAGCACAAACCGTCCGACGTCCAGTTGCTTTCTATAAACACCTCTTTAACGAAGAAATTAATAGTCACAATTATAAAGACGAGTCAATGTTAATTCATTCATGGGATTCCCAACAGTCAATTCTTAATGACAGCCAAACTAACGCATTATCGGTATTTTCTTCCTCTGTGCTTCCGAAATCTGTTCAGGCTTCCCAAATGGTGACGCATCCTGAAGACCACCGATATGAGTCTAAGACTGAAATGGACAAACATTTCCCTGAAGGTTGTTACGACGAAGACCATCAGCAACTTGACCTCAGACCCAATAATTCGTGGTTACTGGAAGCAGACCAAGTTCACACTTCCGAATTAGTTGAAGTCAATTTGGTTAATTCCATTGCTCCATTTATTATTCTGAGCAAATTGACCCCACTACTGAAAAAGTCTGTCGAGAGTAACAATTATAATAATTTCGGATCAATAATTCTAGTATCGGCGATGGAGGGGAAATTTAACAGACTGAAAACAACCAAACATCCTCACACTAATTGTGCCAAAGCTTCCTTAAATATGTTGGTCCGCACATCGGCTGAGTATTACAGGCAGTTCGGGTTACTACTAAATGCGGTTGACACAGGTTGGGTTACTGACGAAGATCCCGTCCCTTTAAAACGTAGTCGTGACGGACAATCTACAGAAAAATGGGAACCACCCATCGATTGCATTGATGGAGCATCCCGGATTTTAGACCCAATTTTTCAAACTGTTAATCATGGAAGTGCTGATTTTGGTGAATTTTTTAAAGACTATCTTCCCTCGGAATGGTGATTGTATTAGTGCTGTGGTTTAACTTTTATGCATATATTTTATTTATACGAGACGAGTATTCAATCAAGTCACAACAATAGCAATTACATTTTCTGTGATAAAACCAAATAAATTAGAATTAGAATTAGAAGGAAAGATTGGAATTATTAATAGAAGCAAATAAATATTTTGACTATTTACGAGATTACTTTAGTGGTCAATTTTTATTCACAATAACCCATTTGCAAATAATAATGTTCGGACTGCATTCTCAGAATACAAAACTATTCCATCCTTAGAATTTCAATTGCACTTCACTTTTAGGTAAGGTGATAATATTTTCAATAATTGCAAAGCTGCAAAGATAGAATTAAAATGAGAAAATATAGCGCGTGCTATTAGTACCTACATATTAAGTAACATTATTTATTATTATTAAGTAACAATCAGAAATAAAAAATTTGTGCAAGTAGCAAAATTCATATTTTTTGAGATGTTCCTGAGATATTCTTATGCAAATGCATGCAAGCTCTGCAAATCTGGCTTTTTCCGGGCATTTATTTTATCGCTAAGCACCAAAGTATTTCCTTATTCCTAAGAACTCTTTAGAAAGTATACATAGCAATACAACTAGTAATAAACAAATTCCGTTTTTCCCTTATGCTTTTACTACTGTATTAGCATGTCCGATGTGGGAGACCAGTAGTGATCACATTTTCTGGTTGTTTATCTATTTTATTGATTGTTACTACTAATTGTAATGAAATGTGCCTTGTTTTATATGTGAATAAAGCTAATTATTTTTCTTTGGACCCGACCAACATGTTCACAAAGTTCGAATTTTACCGTTAAACGTAAATACTGATAATTTAGGGGCATATAGTGGTCTGCAGAATCAGGTTTAAAAACCTTTATCCATGAATTTGAAATACGCATAGTCCTTTCGAAAGGTTTTCATTTACCAAAAGGATTACTACGAAATCTTAATACCTTGACTTAGCATTAGTAGAGTTTTGGTAGCTCTGAAAGACAAAATCGGAAGGGATGAAATATTCAGAAAAGAAATAATTTATTAATTTGTCTTTCTATCTAGAACGAATTATGTTCAATTATTAAAATACGGTAACCTTCACTCATCTTATGCGTATATAATATTTTATTGTTCCAAAAACCAAAAAAAATACACTTTTGTCATTGTCATTCCATTGCTACCAAATTCAGGATTTTCTTCGAATACATATTGGCCCTTTTGCAAAACTTTCAATAAATCTGGAAGTGTTTATTCATCTTGAAACTTCGGTGGTCGCTTTTCAACAAAAGCAGACATGCCTTCAACTCTGTCTTTAGTGGCAAACGTAGAGTGGAAAACACGACGTTCAAGGTGAAGACCTTCTTGGAGTGTCACCTCGTATGCTATAAATTAGAAATCAATAATAACTCATACTATTGCAAATGTAAGAGAGAAAACTAAGTCTGATTGAATTAGAATGCACACCTTTGTTGACTGCTTCTTTAGCCATGGCCACAATCATTTTGGAATTATCCCCAATCTTTTCAGCTACCTTAAGTGTTTCCGGCATTAATTGGTCTGCAGGAACAACTTTACTTACAAGACCCATACGTTCTGCTTCCACTGCAGTTATCTGATTTCCTGTCAGACATATTTCCATGGCTTTAGATTTGCCAACAACTCGGGGTAACCTCTGTGTACCACCCGATCCTGGAATTGTTCCTATCAAAATTTCCGGTTGTCCAAATTTTGCAGCTTCTGAGGCGTAAATAATGTCACACATCATAGCCAGTTCACATCCACCTCCGAGCTACAAAAAATATTCAATTACCAGAAACGTCAAAAATGCGTCGTTTGAGAAATAAATTAATGTGTGGATTTTATTTAAGTAATTAATAGCAAAGTGACCGTTTAATCCATGAAAAACAACATACAAAAGCTAATCTGTACTGTAAGTTCTTTAAACATGAGTTTGAACCTTCAGACAATGTGACAATCTTCAGTTGTCTACTTTAAAACGTTGTAATAAGGAAAAGAAAACTAATAAAGGAATTTTGATGATACTGGTAAGTATTCTGTACGAATTAATAATGTGTATACGATTTGGATTATTGTCTCCAACAATCGGTTTAAAGTAATCCAAAATGTCAACGGAAATTCTAAAAATATGACGATTTCACATTATTGGTTATATTTTATTAAGCCAGATAGTCAAACATTGTCAAATCCTAGATGTATAAAATTTGCAAGATCACACTTAATGCTACGGTTAACAATTAGGAAATAAATGAATAATTCAATTTGAATTCATTAATTCCATTGCCAATGAACTGCCAGTAGTTATCAGAATTATTTTTGAAGAATGTAATGTTAATATTTCTGTCTCTGTAATTCTGTTTGAATGAAATATGAAGAAAAGAACCTTTAAATAAAGGGTTATTTTTGACTACTGTTAAATGTATTTTAGCGTTCAAATGGTGCTTCATTTTGGAACATTACAACAATACACCGTATATCAATGCACGTGAAGTTTCAATTAGGTACTTTAATAAAATCTTAATTGCCAAGCTCTCACAAAAATCGTTCTCCTTGTAAATACTTTCAGGTTCTTACCGCGAAGCCATTAACAGCAGCTATGACAGGTTTTCTACACTTTGAAACACGAAGCCAATGCGAAAGAAAATTGCCCCCGTAAACTTGTGAGAACTTCAAATTTTGCATTTCTTTGATGTCAGCTCCTACAATTTTTAAATACACCATAAATTTTTAGTTCAATAAAAAGCCTTGAATTACAAAAGTCTAGAATACTACATTCTTAATTACCAGCAGCAAAGGCTCTTCCATTTCCAGTTAAAATCAGTGTTGCAATTTCCTTATCGCTTTCGAATTCATCGATAGCGTCACTCAAATCTTTCATCAGTCCATCACACAGTGCATTCAATGCTTTTGGCCTATTAAGAGTGATAAGTCCAACATTTTTCTTGGCTCCAATTTTTTCAGTTAGAACGTATTCTCTCTGAGTTCCTGAATAATAACCACAAAACAATAATATGAACACATGTGGAGAAAATGAATGCAAAAGTACATTATATGAACAATAATGGGCGAAGTTAAATAATTCATTTTTTTAATAATCCCAAAAACTCTCTACTCAAGTTCTTGTTTTTAATATAATGAATTATCGCATAAATTAATACCGGCTGACGAAAAGAAGCGATATGAAGAGGAGCAGATTGTCGCCGTAATTCGTTTTTGAGATAGAAGTTTTTGAAAAACAGAAGTCATCGCTACAGTTGTTTAATGTGGTATGATTGGCAACACAGAAGGGCGATTTACGTTCGTTAATGAATTAAGAAGCACAAAATGACAAGTTTCTCTGACAAAATGTTAGGCAAGAATTTCGGTGACCTTCACAGGAGAAAACTTGGACTTCGCGCTAGAAATGTTTGCCTCAAACCTTACGTAATAAATTTCTTCTCTTGTCAGACTACTTGTGCCAAACAAATTCGGCAAAAATATTTTAACGATAATAATGTTCTGCTACAGGATGCTATTAAAGTAGTTTAGCTTTTATTCGTATTCATAATTTCATAATTCATACTACGATGTATAAAATAACCATGATAGGTATATTTTTTCTTTTTTATAATGAAGCATGCATACTTATACACTTTACACATATATAATTCAAGCTTCTACATTATGTAATACTGTTGTCGATAAGGTACCGAAACCTTATCATGTCTGAATTACTTAAGCTCCTAACTTAGTTATGGTCGCTGCCGCCGATTTCATAGATACTACTGTCTTTTATATTCCGATTATTATTGCAAACTCATTTATTACATACATCCATAAAAAATTTCTTTTTTGTAATAAAATTTAAAGACAACATGGATTAAAATTTCACAAATTTGGTTTCCGAATACTAAATTTGTAGTCACACTAATCGTTAGCATCCTGGAAGCTTCAGTGAAATAACGTTTATCATAATTTGCCATCAATTTGATAAACCGAGGCCAATTATATTTAGCCTCGGTGACTGTTTCTATAATAAACACTTAATGATTCTTTTGGCAATGTTTCAAAATAATTGAAAATACAATTTTCTATCCGTTAAAATGTGTCGGATTGTCAATGTAAGGCTTTACACTTGTTTGAAAACTTTGACATTGAGCTGGAAATTGCTTGCAGGAACAAATGGCATTTGACCGATTTTGACAGATGAGTACCACAATTTTTCGTAAGCATGGGTATGACTGAATTTTTGTCTGATCTAAAATTTTATTCATCTTGAAACTTTGGCTGCCGTTTCTCAATAAATGCAGTCATGCCTTCAAATCTATCTTTAGTAGCAAAAGTTGACTGCGAAACCAAGCGTTCATAAAGGAGACCTTCCTGCAGAGTCAATTCGTAAGCTGAAAATAACACAACATATTGTTTTGAGACCTACTAAGTATACATAATAGACAGAAATAATCAAATTCTTAATTTCTTGGCAATATTACTAATGCTAGATATTTAATATTTATAATATTTTATTTCCATCCATCCTAACCTTTATTAATTGCTTCTTTCGTCATTGCAACAATGATTTTGGAATGTTCGCCTATTTGTTCGGCTATTTTAAGAACTTCTGGAAGTAGTTCTTCTTCAGGGAAAACTTTGCTTACTAATCCCATACGTTCTGCTTCTTGTGCGGTTATCTGTTTACCAGTTAAGCACATCTCCATGGCTTTTGATTTACCAGCTACTCGGGGTATCCTCTGAGTGCCACCCATTAACCCAACTAGGATTTCCAGTTGACCAAACTTTGCAGTGTCCGATGAGTAAATAATATCACACATATTCGCCAACTCACACCCACCACCGAACTGCAAATTATTGTTAATAGTTAAAAAGAACACAAACGCTTATAAAACAAAAATAAATAATTGATATGCATGAATTAAAGCATCACCTAAAAGATAAAACTAGAAACATTGGCAGAATAGCAAAATCCCTATTTACAAACCATTGAATATGAAATAATTAATTACTGCGTATCCATTAACTGCGGCAATTAATGGTTTTCTACATTGAGTTATCCGTTGCCATTCGATAAGAAAATATTGTCCGTAAACTTCAGTAAACGTTTTTTGTATCACTTCATTAAGATCACCTCCTAAAAATTAAGAACAAAAGTGGTAGTATAAGGCAATGTAATTACAAATAATATTTTTACAATACTTTAACACTGATAAACAAAATATATATCCACATAATTTAGTCAATGACCTGCCGCAAAAGCTTTTCCTTTTCCAGTAATAATTAAAGTGGCAATATCTTTATCATTGTCAAGTTCCTCAACAGCATCCCCCAACTCTCTAATGAGGCCATCACAAAGAGTATTTAATAGCTTTGGGCGATTCAGAGAGATGAGTCCTACATTCTTTTTAATTCCAATTTTTTCAGTCAGTATATATTGTCTATGAGTACCTGAGAAAAGGAATAAAATTTGTAAATCAACATTAAACGTTTTCAATTAAATGTTTGCATGATGATATTTTCGAAAATGTTTTGTATACACTTGCATAATGAAAGTTTGGAAAAAGATCAATTATACGAATTTAGTTGATATAACTAAATTACAAACTAAACTGGGATTACGCAAACATCTAGGTAAACCTTTTTACAACTTTAATGAAAATGGCAAAGAAAAAAACTGCATTTAGTTATATATATCAAAGTAATATTGCAGCATTCTTGATACTTTACGATTTGTCATATAAAGATTTAATTAAATTGAAAATGCAATGTAGCTATAATATTTCGATTTAAAAAGTAACTATTTAGTAAATTTACTTCATTAGATAATACCATTACTTTTGTGCATAAAAGCTTCAGGTTTTGTGAAGGACGACCAAAAAGTAAAATTAAAAACATTGCCAATTCAGAAATGAAACAAGTTTATTTTTTTAGCAAAGAAGATAGTATTTTACTATGGATTGTGAGTTGTGAGACACATTATTTAGTAATGTTTTTGAGTAAACAACCTGGCGAAGTGTAGAATCGATAAAGTAAACGAGAGCTACTTGTAACTATTCTTTTCCTGGATAAAACGCTGTATAAAACACACGACATCTCAAAAATAATTTGATGTTTGCAAAAGTCGAATGAATAGAAATATTAATAATAATAAATATTTTATTTGAGTATTAGGGAATCAAGAACATCAGAATCACTTATTCTGACTTTATACTATAATTACTCAAGGCCAAATTGTAAGTACGAAATTGGCGCTTCTTCGTGCCGTATAAAACTTGTTGCTGCGTATATTCCCAAATATATATTGCAAAATCCCAAATATAATATATGTAATAATAATATATATCCGAAATACAATTTCCGTTTATGGAATTTAAAATTGATTTGCTTTGATATCATGCACTACCCAATCCAAGAAAATTGTCTGAAGACAAATATTTATATATATATATATATATAATATACTATGTTAGATTTGATAGTAATGACAAAATTACATAGCTTTCTTTTTCGTGCTGAATAAATGAAGACTAGTAAAAAATAGTTACATTACACATAAAAAGAATTTCATAAGTATCAATTTGCCGCAGTGGTCGATTATCGTTACATAAAATCAAAATATGTAATAATGCTAGTTGTGGACCACAAGAGTAATTTTATAGTTCCTCCGCTTATGTCGAGAATATAAAGATTTATTTTATTACCTATGAACATCATTGATCAATTTTTTCTTGAGAAATATCTCTTAAACTCGAAAAGTTTTTTCCTGTATATATTTATGCCAAGTTTCTCAATCTAAAATGCTTATCAATGAATAACAAAACTTTTCCCCGTATCAGAATCATAGTAAAAAAGTATTATTTTGACCTCAATTCTTTCAGAGCACCATGAAAACTACAAATGCACTATTAGAATATGTCATCCGAACAAAACGTGATACTAACAAACGGAGGCATCCTAAGGGGAACAATATTGATATATTTCTGGAAGGCCATAATAATAAGATGCATTATTCATAAGCAAGGATTAAATATGTATCACATTCGCAACCAATTCTAAATTACTAGTTACTCCGTTACAGTTTGAAAATACAAAAGAGTATAAATAAGTGTACCCAAACTCTTTACTTTCCTATATTTAAATAAATAGTAAAAAATTTGGAAGAGCTAAATGTGAAATTCGATGAATAAAAGATGAAGTGAAATAAATTAAGGTAGGGCTTTATTTACTTTATGAAGAAATCGACTTGAATATAGAATAGCTTGCATGATGTAATTGTTACAAATAGCTGTTACATCTAAAATGGTAATTATAGACTTGTTTATAAATACAGAGTTGTTTACTTTTTGGAAGGAATGGTAAAGTTTGCTATTTTATGTAGTAAACTTGTCTCATTAATTAACAGTTAGTATTACTTCGAAATTCCATTCAAATTGCCGTTGAAGTTAAAACTATTTCACATAATATGCAGAACATTTCATTTTGGGATGCGTTACCTGATAAAAATATGTAAACTACTGAATTTCAAGTAGCGCTTGACATTTTCCATCATTGCAAAAAGGGTAGCCTAGTATTTATGTAACCTTTGTATCTGACAAACGAGATGCAATCGTGAAATTTAATGGAACCCATTACATTTACCTACATGTACAATAATAGCTGTACAGGGTTTACAGTGTTAAGTTCAATGCATGTAAGGAGCACATTATTATATCTGTAGCACCACTGTTGAAAACTCGTACTTATCTAACTTAACTTATCTTTAGCAGAATGCGAAAGCTACATCTGTAAATACATAAAAGTTCTCTGTGAGAGTTTATTGAGTATTTACTATTACGGTTGAATAGATTTGCCGATTTACCTTTAGTCAGAGTGCAGATAAGATTGTGTTGAGTTTATTGTCATTTTACTGCCTCCCTGAATAACTGTTGGCTGAAACTCAATAACTTACTGCATGGCAACAAACTTTCATTCTACCATCCCCAAGTAGTTTTCACACTAGAATTTGTTGTAAATTGGCACCACTTCGTAATATCACGTAATATATAATTATTCCTCCTTAAAATTTAAGTTCTCTTAATTGCTTATATATAGACTTACTCTTTTATTTACTAATAGAATGAAAGTGTCATTTTGTAAGACCAAGATTTTATAAAAACCTGATTTATGTCATTTTAGATAGAGTCACAAAGTGGAAAATGATTAAAT
Source organism: Yoshiicerus persimilis (assembly GCA_020352615.2). Taxonomy (NCBI): domain Eukaryota; kingdom Metazoa; phylum Arthropoda; class Collembola; order Entomobryomorpha; family Tomoceridae; genus Yoshiicerus; species Yoshiicerus persimilis. Next base: position 13,954 of record JABJWA020000043.1, read on the forward strand.
ATTCTGCAATTCCGGAATCAAAGGCAGCGGAGGTTGCTCAATTCCTCTTACGCAATTTCTTCGTTGAAGAACCTCTTGGAAAAGCATTAGGTACACATGTAATCCAAATTAAAGTTATTGAAATCATAATTAAAGTTATTCAGATTCATAAAAATCGTCCCTAAATAAGATATTAACATTCTTTAATGTAAGCTAAAGAAATGACACTTCCTCCCTCAATCAAATGATAATAAAATTGATACAGAGAAAGCAGAATGCAAGTGCATGCAATCTTTGTTACTAAAATTGACCGTTTCAATTCACACAGGCATTCTAAATTTATGCAACCTAAATTAAAAGCTGACATAATCATGAATCCTATTTCCGTAAATGCAGAATTGGACAATTAATTCTAAATTTTAGGTTTGACTACTTCACAAGTGGAGCGTTGGTTTCCAGCGTACATTGCAAGGGCTGTGGCCCACTCCGTTAGCGTTCAGGCTGTAGAATCGGATACGAATTCTTTAGTTGGAGTATGCGTTTGCATCATTTTAGATCCAGAAAACCCACCAAAGACCGGAATGGCCGATGCTATTGATGATGAAAGTGAACCAATCATGGCCTTGATTGCTAGACTTCTTTCAAACAATTGGAAAAGTAAAAAACGATTATTATTGTTCAAATATTACTTTGATTTGATAGTAAACTATAATGACAGTTTTTAATTCTTATAGATAACCCATCCCCTCCGAGTGAAAAAACTCTTATTCATCAGTTTCTTTCAGTAGACACTAAATACGCCGGAAAAGGAATTGCCAAGCAATTAATTGACCGTGTGGAAAGCAGAGCAGTTGAATTTGCAGATGTACATCATTCACAGGTAAAAGACAAGACTATTTTTATGTGCCTTATTTATAAGATACTTTGTATAAGATCCAGTAGTTATTCAACGAAGAATGAACCGTACCTTTTTGGTTTTGTAATACTGTAATTTTGAATAAGTTTTGAAGGTGAATTTCTGATCAGTTTAGAATTAAGTGCTATTAATATTTTTACACGTTATTAAAGTTTTGATAAAACCCCTTTCGCAATTGAACTGTCGGAAAATCATTTTACTTTAAATAAAAATTATATTTAAATAAAAATATGGAAGTGGTATATTGAAAAACAGTATTAATAAACCGTGGTGCAACACGGAGTAAGTATGTAGCGGAGATATTTAGTTGATTATTAATCAGTTAACATCGGTTGATTATCGATTGATCATCGGTTGATCATTGGTTGATCATTGGTTGATCATCGGTTGATCATTGGTTGCTCATCGGTTGATCATCGGTTGATCATTGGTTGATCATCGGTTGATCATTGGTTGATCATCGGTTTATCATTGGTTGATCATCGGTTGATCATTGGTTGATCATTGGTTGATCATTGGTTGATCATCACTAGGAAATTCGACCAAGCGCAAGCAAATGGAAGGAGTAACTATGACTCTCTTTAGGTAGCCAAATGCCCCGTCATCTAATTAGTGACGCGCATGAATGGATTAACGAGATTCAAACTCCGTTTGGACTGTATTTCAGGAACCCATTGACCGATTGACCCCATCTTCTAGCTTTAGCTCACACGGAACCTTATCTATATGTGCTCTAAGCTTGAAGTCATTATCTCAATGCGTTCTCCCACTTCTTGGCTAGTCTCAAAGATTAAGCCATGCTATACATGGAGCTGTAGGCTCTATATTTGGGGCTGTATTTCTGGAACCCATTGGTATTGGTATTGGTATTGGTATTGGTTTTATTATCAATAAAGGTCATAGGCAGCTCCATCATCACACATACAAGTACATATCACAACTTCACTGAAAGTACAACCTGGAATTACAATATTAGAGGAAAGATGTACAGAAGAACAAAATGTATTATTATTATTCACTGGTATAACTTATGCAGTTTGCAAGAAACACGAATTCAAGAGTAGAGAGAGACATAATGTAAGGAATGCCGCCGGTTGCAGCGCAAACAAAGCGCGCATGGTCTTATACATTCACCCTACGGTCTATATACCTCGAAGATACTTTAGTAATAAAGTAACCTTTATACGAAATACAATATAGTATATAATTGCCAATTATAGTATATATATGAGTAATAATCTTAAAACTTACAAATATGTTAATTATAAATATGCCTAATTATTACCCAACACAATGCAGTTGGGGAGCCGAGTCGTGCTTTCGTTCTTGTGTCTATACATATTGTGCGATGCGTGAGTACGTGTAGGTGTAGGTATATTGAAAATTGTGCACAACGCTGGAGAGTGGCTTGAGTTGAGCCCGTCAGATTGAATGTTGTTGATTTGACTAGTTTAGATTAGTTGATCTGCATTAATTTGCATATTCGACGGTAATTTGTTCAGTCCAAGTCCAATTCCATGTACTAAGCGCCATTTTCCACAAATTCCAAGGCATGCCATGTGAATTAAAATTTCGATTTTACAAAAGAGAACCTGAGATTTTGGATCCGAGAGTTTTCTATTCCGGTAGCTCTTCGTGGGGCGCACATGTCAGATCCAAAAATAGTCAGGTAACTGTACTTTGACACCTTGAAAACGGTGAATTAGACGGAACTGCAATTCACACGTACTCACCTCGACCAAAGCAACGACTCGACTGGTTGACCGATTGACCGATTGACCCCATCTTCTAGCTTTAGCTCACACGGGACCTCATCTTGGTGTGCTCTAAGTGTGAACTCATTGTGTCAATGCGTTCTCGAGTTATAGAGGATACAGACAGACAGACGGACAGACAGAGCGTTAACATAATGTAGCTCCGCTACATAATAATGCATATCTTTTGAAAAGTTTAGTTCCTTAATTGCTTTTGAAATTAATTTTGTGTTTTTAAATAAAATGTATAGGTTGATACTACATCGCATTACAGCTACCGTGCTTATGAAAAACGAGGATATGAAGTTCTTCTCTCTACAGAATACACCTCCATAGAAGATGGAGGTGTTCGACCTCTGGAGTCGAAAGTAGACAAGTTGGGGATTCATACACACGTACGACTGCTATCAAAAACATTTTGATACCAATGCAACGGCGAGTTAGGCAACATGTACACTTTAGTATTTACAGTAGATTTATAACAGAATTTTACTTTTCTGCAATCAACAGAAGTAAACAATGAAAAGTAAACCAAGTTATGTCAACAAGAAGTTTTATACAATGCAGCACAAATAAATGTGGCAACTTTGGCAAATGCTTTTCCATGTGTATATCTTTTACTCTTTCTTTTGTTAAACATTACTAACGAGTTTAATCCCGATTATCCTGAAAGGTGCCACTTACAGCACCTTTAAATAAAATGGCAGTTACTGATGCTTCTCATTTAAAGGAGACAAGTCGATTTCTGCATCTGCACCCCTGATGCTTAGAGCTTTTAATCATCTTGGCTAGAATTCGTCTCTAAGATTCAAAGTCCCAGTTCCCATCAAATAATTTCTAAAATATCAATTGTGGACTAGATAATTGCTTTAAAAGAAAAAAGAGCGATAAATAAACCGATCACATTAATTTTCTATTGACAACTTTTTCGAAAGTAAAAAGTGTAGGAAATAACTCAAGAATACTAAAAAAAATTGTTCGAACTATGTTAAATTAAGTACTGAAAAGCTTGGCTAAGTTCGAAAATCAACTTTCTGTGACCTATGACCTCCCAATGTGAAACCACAAACCTTTTAAATAGCTACACAATTTCAATACCTACTTTGTGGAATCATCTTTGGTTGTATGCAATCATTTAATAGTCATCGTGAGAATTTTCTTTTAGCATACACGAGATTGAATTGCGTTCAAGTTCAAGCAGTAGTCTAACCATTATCCATGTTTTGAATCAGTTAGCTTTTGTAATTTGATACGACTTAAAAATTCAGGAACAGTTAGCATCTTTCCAAATAATTCGAATATAAAATCAATGAGAAAAGTTCAGTTGGTCATTTTTAGAGTACGATGATATACCTATATAAGTATATGAGCATAATGGCATAATATTTCAATGGGCTGAAAATGTCTATCTTTTAACAATTGTGTGACCATGAATGTTATGTACACATTAGTGGCACGATTGATATTGAACTTGAACTTGAGAATGCTCCAAGGACAAATCGTTTGCTAAAAGTTCTGAATGCTGATCTATGCCACGGTAGACGGTATTGCAACTGGCAAGTAACAATTACTATACGCTATCTGCATATTAATTAGATTCAAAATTACCAATTCTTGCTTGAAAATTATGTAATATAATTGCCTTAAAGTACATTGAAAGTTTTTCTGGCGCATTCAAAAATTTTCATTACACATAAAACAGTAATAACTGTTATAATATTCTTTGAACACTAAAATTTATAATTATTGTACGCGACAAAATGCAATGTTATTTAGTTAGACATTTTTGACAAGGAAAGAAAATGTATGAAAGTAGGACAAGGAAGGTCAGTGAAATTATTTATTACAAAAGCTACAGTACATAAATTAGCCAGTGAGAATACGTGACTCCGAGTCCGAGCAATGACTCATTTGTAAGAGACTTTTTTGAGATTTTTTGCTTGTATTTAATATGTACTAGTGTTTTATAGCTTTTAAAGTTGGATTTGACCAGCATCGCTCATTTGGCTGGTATCTATATCTTTTGCTGAATAATATATTAGGTTGCAGGGTAGGGCCTCTGAAATGGTAATTCTTACCCACGCCACTTGAGTAATCATACCATTTTCTTTGTAGGCAATACCTGAATTTTAATGTTTGGGAGAGTTGGCAAAATTTATAGGAACCTTTGGATATTAAAGATAAAACTTTGGCTCAAATGCAAAGAGAAGTACAAATATATAGGCATTTGCTTGGTTTTGTAAGTTTGCACACGTATACTGTTTTTCAGATAATTACTCCAGTTCTGGAAACAATAAAAAAACTTCCTTTGTGCACCGCAAACAGCGATTATAATAACAAGGCACATGAAAAATAATTTTATTATTGGTACAGTTAAAGCTACATAAAAGAAAGACGGATAATAGAAAACAGACTTTGGGGAAAGAATTTTTTAGTTCGGTTCCTCATGCAATATAGCCTGTCAAAAAAGCAAGCGACAATAAAAATATTTATAAAGAACAAACAATTGTAAATTATTTGACTACAGCAATAAAGGACTGATATAAGAAAAAGTTTTTGAAGATATTCGTCAATTCTCAGCGCTACAGAAATACAGATTTGAATAAATTGTATAATTTTATTTTATTTAGTATAATACAGCTTGATCGTAAATCGTAAACGAGCTAACTAAAGTAGGTATATAGTATAAGAAAATTCCTTGGAAGAGTACAAAAAATGGCCATGAAGACCATAGTTTGCACTCACTTATCTATGTCATTAATGCAGTTTCCAATATACCATATGTTATATACGTTATGCCAACAACTTTGCAGCTTAAATGAAGTATAGGCGTAGGCCTTCATTGTTTTCGTGGCAGTAAACAATAATTTGCAATGATTCATATAAGTGGTCATTCAATAGTGTGTCAGTAGTGTTGTAACACGCCAGGTCTCTATTCTAAACCTAGTCCAAACTTTCTGTGAATTGAGCAATAGTCAAGAGTCTCGTGCAAAACCTTTAAAGCCTAAAGGATTGGATTCAGAACAGCATACATTTGTACACTACTCTTGATCATTTAGGTAAATATCTTTAAAAGTTATTTTGGTAAAAATACATTAAATATATCTATAACAAACACATCAAATATTACAGATACTCTTCCAAATAAAGTCACCTATCTGTATATGTAGAATAACAATTTCGTAATCATAATAATCAATTATGTAGACTATGGGTTAAAATTGAATTGCATTGTTATAGTTATATTAAGCTAGGAAAAGGCTCAATTTTAATATATTTTCAGTCAATATTTATCGGCCGAGTCAGCAAGGTTTTTGGGAAAACCCGACTTCAGTTTAAAAAATCCAGATTTCGGGTTTTCAAAGTTTCTATTGGACAGAAATACAGAATAAATACACTGTTACTCACAAATTACAGCTCATGATCACAAAATCTGTCAAATATGAACAAATTTGATTAACAAACTTGGAAAATGTCATTGTAGATTATTATAATTACTCCATAAATATTTGGTATAGAGATTCAGGATGCCAAAAGCAGGGTGGACCAAGAATGATGTACCGTCTCAAGCGGGAAAGGTCGTCGTTATAACAGGAACCGGAGGACTTGGCTATGAAACCGCATTAGTATTAGCCGAAAAGGGTGCAACTATAATTTTAGCCGGGCGAAACGAAACCAAGGGTCAGGAATCCATAGACAAATTAAAAGCCGTCGTTCCAGATGCAAAAATCACGTTTGAAAAGGTTGATTTGGGAAATTTAGCTTCGGTTGCGGAGTTTGGTCGGCGTTTCAACAGTGAGCACCAAGTATTGGATTTACTAATTAACAACGCCGGAGTAATGACTCCCCCTAAGCGAGAAGTGACATCAGACGGATTCGAATTGCAATTTGGAACAAATCACTTATCCCATTTTGCACTAACGTCTCATTTGCTTCCGGCCTTACGCCGAAGTTCTCATCCTCGGGTCGTCAATGTCAGCAGTGGCGCAAGTTCACAAGGAAAGATTAACTTTGAAGACCTGCAGTCAGAAAAAAGTTACGATGACTGGGGAGCCTACGCCCAATCCAAACTAGCCAATTTACTGTTCACTATAGAATTACAGCGCAGAAGCGACGAAGGCGGCTGGGGTCTAATGTGCAACGCTGCCCATCCCGGTTTTGCGAGGACCGATTTAATTGCCAATGGACCAAGTGATGTTAGTTTCAAGGGAAAAATGATGACTTGTTTGAAACCGTATTTGAGTCAGAGTGCTGCAGACGGTGCTCTCCCAACTCTTTTTGGCGCTACAGCCGTGGAAGCCAAAGGGGGAGCGTACTATGGTCCCGATGGATGGTTTGGACTTAAGGGGAGTCCAGCAGAAGCGTCTAGAACAGGCAAGGCTAAGGATGAAAATACGGCTAAGAAACTGTGGGATGTTTCCAACACACTCACTGGTGTCACGTGGCCATAAATTCATTTGCAAATAATTCCTAAATCAATCAACTGATATTATTATGTCATGTCCTCAAATCTGATATTTAATAAATGTTTGTTCCCGCTATTTGAATGTGTACAGCTTTGCTAGTTCTGGTTTTACATGACATCTTCCTCATGTATAATTAAAAATTCTTTGAAATCTATGAAAAATTGACATCCTGAGAAATGGCTTATATTCTAAATGTACCAGTATTAATTCAGTAATCTAAAACTTTAAAGTAATTAAAGCAATAATTTCCAATATTTCAATTGTTCAACGTTTATTGATGCAAAACCTTTTGATTGTTCCCCATGATTGACATTTAATACCGTAAACATGGAATTGCTTATCAAAATCATAAAGTGGTACACAAGATGATACATCGGTGGTCAAAGTAATATTGAAGATTAGATGAAATCAGTTAATGTCGAATTCTTGTATAGATAACGATGACGATAATCATATTGCAATATCATGAAAACTAAAAGCTAAAAGCTAAAAAGCTAAAAATGCAAATGCAGTTGAATTATATAATGGATGGTTAAAAGGAATGATTTCCTTTTCATACTTTACATTTACGGGGCTTTACTGGTGTTTCCATGAATGATCAAATTCTTTGTCGGAATTTCAAAAACACGATTTTACCAACAATTTTTGGCATGAAAGATTTTATTGCATTTGGTTGCTAAATAACAGGTACAGTAAGTAAGCTTCGAATTTGAAGAAAAAAGACCCCAAAAGTGTTTTAAATCTGTACAGCATAATCTTAAATATGCATCCTCTATTTTGTTGGAATAATTTTGTAATTGGGTTTCAACCAATAGTTGCATGACGTACTTTAACCCAGTCTCTAATTTGTGGAATTGCATGAATTCGCTCCTTGTGAGCTCTCAATGCGGGAAAATTCTTCGTAAGGTCCACGAATATATCTGCCTGGCCAGGTTTTGTGAATCCCGGTGGCATTATTGGTTCGTCCCCATTCTAAAATAGAAAAATAGTAATTCTTCTCAGTAAATCGCTATAAAGATGTGTGAAAGCTATAAAAGCTTGTTGATATATGTAATACCATTGGGTCATCCCAGCAGCTAATAAAATGTGCCAACCAAAAATCAGCATGAGTCAATTTTTTGCCAATCACGAAATCGCCACCAGATTCTTCAAGAGTTTTATTGAATTTTGCATAATAGAGTTGAAACCTTGCTTCTAACATTTGCCTATTTTGAACTCTTCTTTCTGGATCACGCTCAAATATTAACATCGTGCGCCACCCTACAAAAAGTTAATAAGTTTGTAAACATCATTATTTATTTATTACCTATATAATTGAGCTACATTATAAAATCAAAGTAAATCTTACCAATAAAAAGGTCAAAAACCAAGCTGATTGTTTCGTCTATTTTGGCTTCCTCCCAATCATTGTCTCCCCTTAATCCGAATTTCTTTGCAAGATACCGGGATATGACATGGGACTGACATAGTTCAGGTTTTCCTTCCTCATATAATACCGGAATTTGACCCACGGTGCTTGCATATTCTGTAATTAAACGTAAAAATCAAAATAATTTAATTTATTGCATTTAGTCTATAAAATTTAATCATTGCTATATTTATAACCAAAATATTACTTGATTTGGTTTCAGCAAACCACTTTGGATAATCCCAAGGGATCCGATCGTCCACGAATGGAGTTCCAGTGTAATGAAAAATCCATCGAATTGGTTCAGCCAAGGCTCGAACGTCATAATAAGCTAATCGGTATTTCGGAGTGGCCATAGTTGAGCAACTATAATTTTTACTAGTTGATTTCTACAAACTATTATTTCCACTGAAGTGTTTGGTCTCGAATGACAACCCGACACAGCTGAAACTGATCGGTGCAGATAAAAACATCAATGCAGTCGACACATATAAAGCCTAAGAACTCTTTTGCTTTATCTTCCAGCTTCAACCTTCTCCACGTCCCCAAGGTTAATGGGAGTGTCCATAGTGGATGTATATTATGGTTTGTGTATTGTATGCTGGAACGTACATGCAGGGTCATATAACATCATATAAGCAGACAGTGAATAGTTCTGCATAATGCTTCAGTTTACATTACTCTTAATCTCTGTATATCTAATTGGACCTTATTGAACATCAAAATTGGAATACTATTCTATGCTTGCTTATCAATTCAGCAGAAAGCGGATTAAAATAAAATGTGAGTATGCACAATTATTATTGTAAAACTGTTTTTTCTACAAAAAGGATCTTCAAAAACTTGATTATCATTGAGAAAAGAGAGAATATAACTTTTGTAACACAGTTCTTAGCAGTTCCATTATGCAATGCGTAACAGAAAACATTTTCAAGTGTATATGTAATCAAAGTCAAATGTATTATGTAATTTTGTAAGTGCATGTGTCACCGTCCCTGACTCGATTTAGTCTACGGGCACCGTAGACCGGTCTGTGCCTCGACCGCACCACAGACGGGTCTATGGGAGTAGCGCTTGCCGGTCCCTGGGTCGATCGAACATACTCATAGAATTACATGTGCATTGTGTATTTAATAGCATAAGAAGCAAATTTTATTAAATTTTATACTTATTATATTTTATTTTATACTTAATACTTACTTTATACTTACTTATATTCTATTTTATACTTAAAGCCAATGTACATATTACTCCTGACTAAAAACTACCGTGCATGTTAGTATTCAATATGATTAATAAAATTTGCTTCTTATGCTATTAAATACACAATGCACATGTAATTCTATGAGTATGTTCGATCGACCCAGGGGCCCAGGGACCGGCAAGCGCTACTCCCATAGACCCGTCTGTGGTGCGGTCGAGGCACAGACCGGTCTACGGTGCCCGTAGACTAAATCGAGTCAGGGACGGTGACACATGCATGGTTAAAAATACACAGGCTTTTATAACTGTTTACTCATTAACTCGAGTGCTTTCAATTTGTGATCAAATATGTCCATAGCATTATATGGAATTTTACATGGGTTACAACTTGCAACAATTATTGTAGAATGCAAATTAGGTTGAGTAATTTAAATTTTAATATTCCTTTAAATTAATAAGTATTTTCTTGGTTTTACGTATTCATTGGGGGAATTATGCACTGATACAAGAAAGTCATTGATATATTTAAACTTGACCACTAGGTACAGGCTGCGGGCTAAAATATCCATGAGGTCTGGGAAATACAGGCTTCCCATCTTCTCCCCAAGTTATTTTCTCAGCTCGAGCAATACGATAGCCACCGAAGTGATCCTTATTTACACTTGCATGGTAAATCATCCACGTTTCGCTTTCATCTACAAAACACCATGTATTACTAAGATACGACTTACTTGTATGAAACTTTATCAATTTAAGCGATACCGATGTATTTTTCTGATTACTATTCCACTCTTTTTGCAGAAACATTGTATATTTTATAAGAACTAAAAGACCAGGCGTCCCAGATTTACCTGGAACACTTGTGATATTATGACTCACCTGGGCTTACCTAAAACATAATAAGAAATAGAATTTTAGACCCATTGAATTTACAAAACAACACTGTTTAAAATATTAACTGCAACTGTTATTGAATTAATCTTACTGTAAAAGAGGCGTGACCAGGTCCATAAACATTCTCTTCATCGTTTCTCCAGAAAACTGGCCTATCTTCCCCATGCCACCAATCTTCAAGATTTAAAGGATCTTTATCAGCATCAATACTCATCAGCCCAAGATTGTAGTTCGGACCAAATGTTCCAGAAGCGGAGAACACACAATACGAGACGTTTCCATTGTAAATGAAGAATGGTCCTTCGTTTACCTAACAAATATGCAAAAAATGTAGCACCATATTATTAAAACCATTGATTTTAAAGGATTGATTCAAATGTTCATTAATAATGCCATTGATACGCATTATCAATCTGGGAGCCAATGTATTACTATCATATTTTTTATTTCTATGTTTTTCCAATTTTCAATTAGAAACGAGTTCTTAATGATAGTATTAGTAGATTTACTCAAGGGAAATCTGGATACTTAAATGTAATGCATGTTACTTAAGAACGTTAAATAAATAAGGTTTAAAGATTTCGAAAAATGTTATTAAGCATTAAATTATTCTCAGAAAGAAAAATATCTGATGTATACCCCTTCTTCCCAAGGCGATGAAGGTGCTCGGAGATGAATTTTGTTGCTGGACGCAGTAGTAGAATCAATGACCTCAGAAATGTACAAATGACCTCGCTCACACCAGACAAAGTAAGACTTTCCATTAGGATGGTGCAAAGGTGTCATGTCAATTGCGTCCATTTCATACTCTGGTAGCATTCTATACACATTCAAATATTTATTTATTTCCAATCATTATTAGGTCTTCTTAATGATATAGGTAATAAAAATTTAAATAATTTACAATTTTGTATTTAAATGAGTAAGTTTCATTTTCTATTTAATTTTATACTCATTTATTTATACCTTATGTGTGGTTCCCATGTTCCCATTGGGTTACTGGGATCTTCGGCTTTCATTACAAAAGCTCTGTGAGTTTCTCCAGCTTCCACTCTATTCATGCAAAAGTAAACGTAGAGCTGTCCATCGGGCATGTAGTGCATTTCAGAAGCCCAGACATTTCCGTAGCCATCAGGCACAGTGAAAATCACAGATGATTCGAGTGGATTTCGGAAATTTGTCAAGGTTCTACTTTTGTAAAGTATAAGTTGAGTTTCTCCTTTGGTCGACACAAGTAGGTAGTAGAACTCTCCAATTTTAATGACAAACGGATCGGCGGAGTTAACATTTATAATGGGATTTGTGAAAGTCGGTTTAGCCTCGATTACTCTTTGACCACTAGGAATCGGCTGTGGATTGAAATAGCCGTGAGGACGTGGAAATTCTGGTTTTCCATCCTCTCCCCACGTTATTTTCTCAGCTCGAGCGATTCTGTTATCAAAGTCGGGTACTGGGTTATTGGACCATGCGTGATAGATCATCCATGTCTCAGTTTCGTCTTAAAATACACAAATAGGTTAAAATCGTAATTTAATTCGGTTATTAACAAATAAGAAGGTATTACTTGTATTCTATAAATAATTGTTTACCGTGAACATTGTATAATAGGCAAAATTATTTGTTATAAAATGAAAATCAATTTTTAACCCTTGCTGCTAAATTTTCCAATTCAAAATTACATTTTTCATTATTATTTTGCTTTCTATCTCTCTGTAAAAATTTTTCTTGAAGAATAAATATGTTAAACACGACGACACTCACCTGGGCTGACCTAAAATACAAAAGAATTACTAAGATTGTTTTAATTGAAGTTATTGTAGGAAATGTCAATAAGTAAATATAATAATAGTATGCATACAGTAAAAGAGGCGTGACCAGGTCCGAACACATCTTCTTCATCATTTCTCCAGAAAACAGGTCCATCTTCTCCGTACCACCAATCAGAGAGATTCATAGGGTCTTTATCATAGTCAATACTCATGAGAGCGAGAGAATAATCAGGGCCACCAGTGTAACAAGCGCAGAAAACCATGTAGGATACATTTCTGTTGTATATGAAGTAGGGTCCTTCAAGCACATTGCATTCCCATGGGCGTGTTGGCTCGCGCAAGAGGATTCGGTCACTGGACACTGTAACGGGATCAGTCATCTCGGAAATGTAAAGTCGGTCACGCTCTGGCCAAACGAAATAATATTTTCCATTCCCGTGTAGCATTACAGTTCCGTCAACGGTATGTTCTTCCCATTGAGGCAAAATTCTGCAATAATTATTGAATTACAATAAATTAAGCTATTTAAGTAAATAACATTGTGCTTGCTCTAAAAAACATTTAATACGTCTTTTGTACATTTTTGCTGAATTTTCAATTTCAAAATCCTTATAAATTACTCAAATTCAAATTAACGAAGAAAACCTTGGTACTTTCTTTCTTGGAAGCTGTAATAAATTAACTCCAGAATTAGATTTTTGAAAAAGTATGTACATTTACCTTTGGTATGGACCCCAGGTTCCCATGGGGTCATTAGGGTCATCTGCTTTAATTGCGTACATTCGATGAAATTCCCCAGGCCCAATCCACCTAAAGCTGACGTAGATATAAAGTCCTCCATCCTGCATATAATGCATTTCTGCAGCCCACACCATTTCATAATTAATAGGAGCTCTAAAAATTACTTTAGATTCACAATTCCTGAAATTTGTCAACTCTTCACTTTTGTACAATGTCAGTTCTGTGTCTAAATTAGTAGATATTAATAAATAATAGTAATCTCCAATTTTACGAACAAAAGGGTCAGACGCTTTCATATCAAATATCGGGTTAGTAAACGTGTCTTGGCTACTAACATTGGCAATGGCAAATATTATACCCAGAAAGGCAAATAAAATGCATTTCGGTAGGATTGAAGAGTTCATGTTGAATCCGTGCAATGGTGCAATAAACTGTGTCAGTCACAGAAATGTTGGCTGTAGTTATAAGCAGTATTCGTATAATAATTGAATAACTGGAGCATCGATAATCAGTAACCACCAGGGTTATGGAATACTAAATTATTAAACTGTCATTTTATACCCGGACCGGAGTCATAAAAATAAATGCTACTGCATTTGGTAAAGTTTCTGAGAGCTGAAAAATTAAATCATTGGATTCATGAAACAGGTGAGAGCTACCTTTGATAAAATTTTTACTGCAGTGATTAATCACTTTGACAGTTTTGAAGCTTAAGGTTTTATATCATTATGCCACTTTGTGCAAAGGAAAATTCTACATATTCTTCATGTCCTCATAATCGCCTCTGCTTGCTCATATCACGTGATCCGAATTGTAAAATTCATACAGTCAGTAAAAGATGAGTTCTTAATTGCCAATAAAATACAAATATTTTAATAAGATATATATAGGAAGAAAGAAGTAGCAATCTTGAAAATGAAATTGTATGTAAAGTGTAATTGAATGTTGCAAAGCGATTTATTGAATTATAATTTTATCGATCATTGGGCCAGCAGGCCTACTTTATCTAAACAGATTAATCTTACTCAAATAGAATGCAGAGGATGGTTCACCATGTTTAGCTCCTAACTAAATCATCCAATAGTGCAGAGCAGAAAGATATTAACCATTTAGATAACACTGCTGTATCATCATCAAATACAATTAACCGACCTTTAATTATGGCATTCCTTACGGAATTTTCAATTAATTTCATTTTGTCTGTAAAAATATAAAATTTATATTACACTTAATTATAAAGTAGTAATACACTACGGTGTTTCTGCAGGGATCAGGTCTTGGTCTAAATATCGACCCAAAACTATATAGCCCATAATTGCGTATTACTAATTCATCTAGAAGTAGTATGTCATACTAATGTAAGAATAAAGAAGTGAAATAAATTGATGTTGATGTGAAATGTAATTACATTGTAATATTTAAGTAATTGTACTATTTTGTATTATTCTGTGATAGTGGTTTCAGTAAATCTATATGGTTGCATGCGTCATACAGGTTGTACAATTATGAGGTCATTTCTATAGGACTGTTTAAACAACATGACAATATTGATCTTTAAAGTATAGGTGTAGCATATTTACTCCATCAAGAACAAATATCTTACCCTTAACTGTGGTGTTGATATGATCTTCTACAATAACAATTTTCATTTACTAGTTTTTACTTAGGTATTCTTAGTGTTTTTAAGTAAACCTGTTTTAAATGCAAAATATTTTATGAATTCTAGTTACAATCTTTTGAAGTATTGTGCTACTTCAAATCAAAGTAACTCTCGGTTAGACAAAGGTAATGTGAATAGACTAATGCATTTATAGACTACTATTAACATGTTTACTAATTTTATGACTGCCAAACTTTTCCGAGAATTTGAAATATTTTGTGCACAATTATTATTACTGGTATTATATTTGGGTAGCAAACCCACATCCCAGATTGCATAATACTTTTGTATCTCCACAAGGTACTACAGCTAAATTCCAAGAACTAAACCAATTTTGGCTTTTCTTATTATTTATGTAATCTGTGATTATAAATCGATGAATTGTCTCGTACATTTAATATTTTATTTATAAGGTTTTGCACATATATGTATAACCGCTATTTTATAACTCATGAGTTTTTTAAGGTAATGTATTTCTTCAATTTCTTGATGTGTCACATCATCTGCTTGCTGATGGGGTTTTTTGTATTTGGTGAATCAAGTCAATAAGATATATGATTGATATACTGACCGGTAATTAAGCTTTATGTATTTATCACCTTAAATGACATCACCTCATCCGTATAGCTCAAGTTTAAAGATAAATAATTATTTTTGGATAACAATGTTCTCCCTTCAAGAAATTCGCTAAATGAAATAATGTTTTATAGTGAAATTGATTTAAAATATGTAAAAGTGTTTGCTTAATCAGTTTAATTTAAATGTTCGTAAAGAATTTCCGCGAAAATAAGTGTTTTTGTATTTCAGGTAAGGAAGTTGAGTACACAGGGCAGTTCTAAGAAGTTAGCGTATAGTTATGTGTGAATACGCATTGTAATAAATTCTTAACAAACATATGCTTACTTAGTGGACAATACATTACGAATAGTTTGTCTAAGCAAATGATTATACTATCCCTGTATACCTTATTATCCATTCATATTTAAAATCTCACCTAACAACAAGATAAAGGGTTCCATAACAAGGAAATCCTTATAAAATAATGTTTGCCATTATATCACGGTTGTGTTATGTATTTATAATTCTAAGTTTTCATTGTCAACGTCCTAAGATTTAAGATAGCTAATGTGTGTATCTTGTTGAAGAGTTTAAATGCTAATTAATCCTTATTTACACTTTAATGTTAAATTTGCAAGTAAATATTTACTTCTATTTTAAGTAGCGACCGTCTCATAGCTTCATATATGTTGTGGCGCTGTGGGGACATTTTGAGATTAGCTGAGCATAATATTACAACTTTTATGTGTGTTCATCGGATGTGAAGAACCATTCCTGCGAATCTGTCAAGGTAAAATGAGTCACCGAGGTTTGTGGTAATTGGTAATTCATTTGACATCCTGCGTCAAGACAGTCATTGGTATTTATAAATCTCTTTGTTATGGACAACGTATTTTTCTGGTATTTCCTTCTTCATCCTATATAATAGCGTCCACAGGTCTCCTTAGTGTCACATTACTTTGACAGAACTTACCTGATCAGAACATTTCTTCGTTTCACTTACACCACCTTGCAAAACAGTTTATATTTCTGAGCTACAAAATGAAGTCCGTTGTTATTCTCTGTTTGGCCATTCTTCCGGCTGTATTTGGTAACGCGATGTTTCCGCTGCCAAATTATCAACCATCTGCTTGCAGATTTTACGGGCCTCAAGATGCAGCTACTCTGAAAGGGGTCAGTTTCATTCAGAACGCCGGAAGTGATAAATGCTTTACCACAAAGAATTATGGCATTAACAACAAACCTATTGTGATGGAATCTTGTTCTTGGAGGTAAGGCAAAATTTTTCTCAAGTTAACTTTTGGCAATCGTTAAAAATAAATAAAAATGTTGACAAAACAAAATTCCTTGAGAAATTCACTCTTATGTAGCAATTTATTTTGTAATAGTATTTAATAATTTCTAACCACAAAAATTTCTAAATTTTTTAATTATATTTTGCATATAGTATTTTGTGATTTCTTTAAAATATTTGGACTGAATACTAAAAGGGAAAATTTTGTTGATATTCTTTTCAGTTCCCTGCCAAAGTCAGAGCAACTGTACCTGTTCAAAAATAATAACGGGGGTCTTACACTGAAACCGAGTGTGAACAGTTTCGGAGTTGATTCTTGCATTGCACCTTCAGGCGGTCCTCTTTCATCAATTAAATGCGTTCCAAAGAGTTCTGAGCAGACATGGCAATTTCAGAGAGTCCGAAATGGTCCCCTTGGATCTGCTCTTTACCAAATCATTCAACAGTCAACCGGGAAGTGCTTGTCTGCTAGTACAAGGGCTGAAAGGTCAAATATTGTTGGCGAACGCTGCAATTCTCGAAATGACTTGCAGCTTTGGACCATCTGTACTTCAAAATGAGAATATGAGTCAAGTAGTTAATCTCTTGAGGATCAGCATCCTGAAATACGCAATACAGTTATCACATGACATTTTTGTATTTGTACTTGCATGCATATTATTCTGTTTTCCAAAAATACATATATATCTGGTTTACATACCTAAGATTTTGGTATATATTAATACTGTCATTAAAATTATTCTCATTCTCCAAATGTTTGATGTAGTAAAATATTCGCATAAAGTAGTAATAAGGATTCAACCACAATACTTTCATTACTTTGCATGTATTATTGTACTATCTATGCATTTTAATAAACCCATAATTCTACTGAAAAATAAACAAATATTTCTTGAAGTATTCATTAGGTATAAATTTTAAGGTACGTTTATTATTAAATCACTAATATTACAGTCACAGTTCTATTATACTAGAAAAATCAGCATAGAAAATGGATAGTCTCTAAATAATCTTTTAAACAAAGTGTTGTTTAAAAGATTATTTAGAGACTATCCATTTTAATAGTTCTTCCAATAATATTAAGAGCATTTACCTGCTTAAGAAAATGAAGCTTTTTAAGCACCGTATTTATAGAAACAGGATAAAGGGGCACTATTTTTTCAAGAAACGTTTGACAAAATTGTGCACTCGTAGTAGTCTTTCGAATTGCTGGTAGGTACTTACATTTCTGTTAGGTGCACCAAAAAAACTGCAGAAGTTTCTCAAAGAAGAAATCTTTTTATGACGTATTCGAAATCTTTTCTATAAGAAAGCGTGATCATATCTGCCCGTCTAGCTTACCTGAAACAAACTCAAGAATGGATTGAAATAATTCAGCCTTTATGGATGTCTAGGGAATCAGAATAGCTTTATTCACATGTCAAGCACTAAGCAATAGACATCTCATAAATTTCATTAGTCATACAATTTCTAGCAAGGAATACTCGCGTTTGATCATAGCTGCAAAACAGCAATTTTTTCGAGGTAGGGAGAACTAAAGTGATGTGAGAGAGCAGAAATTTTTATGAGTTTCCCCTTTGAATCGGCAGGAATGATGTACCTATAATGACAGATATAAATATACTATTTATAAAAACTTCCAGTTCATTCACAGTAGAAATTCTCAATGTCTCCGATGACGCACAATAGGAACAATTATAAAATTTGCGTAAGAAACCGGCTGTAAAATTGCAACTGATTGCACTTAATTAATTGTAAGAATTGCAGTTTTCATGATGCTAAGAAAAAAACACAAAGTCACATTAAGCCTTTTTTGCCTAGCAATAAAATATTTGCATTAATATCATCTATGAACATTACTGAACCTAATATCCCTGGAAAGCAAGTGAATGCAATTTGAGCGGAGAGTTTCAACTCCGCGTTTTAGATCCGAACTAATGATACGTTTGATGATTGTGTAAGTAATAAATCCAGTCGTCAGAAAATACTTCGATTTGAGCTATACCTAGATGAGCGTTTTTTTAAAGTTGCGCATATTAAACGTAAGCTAGTAATTCTAGTAGTATTACAGATTTTCTTATATAGTATTATTTGGTACTCTTAGGTATGGCGTGCACAATATGCCAATTTCCGAGAAGGAATTTTAATACTATAAGGCTTAAGACATTCAGCCACCACAATGAGTCGATCTCATATTATTTATGCTTTATAAAGTAATAACTATTCCCCTTTCTTAGAATAGACTTTGCACGTCATGCCATTCTATTTCACTCTTCTAACTGTTTCCATTTCTTTCTTTGTTTAGTAGTTCATAGCTTATTCATATCCATCATATTCAGTGTAGATGATGTTTCAAAAACGAATAGCCGGTACATAAATTTAGGATCATTTACGTTTTATTTGATATGATGAAATAAGTCAAATAAAGCGATACGTTGGGTCATTCGTCTGGAATATTGGAGAACAAAGATTTTTTTTACTACAAGTAGGAATCTCATTTCTCTCAAACTTTTAGTATTCTAGGTAGTGAAATGTAACATTACATGTTGCAAAATGATTTATTATCTCATCGCGCATTTGCAGGCAGTCTGTACTAAAACACGATCTTTAGTGTACTCTAATACGACAAACATTTGGTTTGGAAATGAGCATTGTTTATCTCTATCGAACGCACTCACATAGTACCTTGAATTTACGCAATACTGTGTTACACGTAGGTACATGAAACGAGAGTGAGTTTGTTTTGCTGCAGGCTTAGTCTACGTGGACAATTGAAACGTTTTGATTATCTTCTCTGCGTTCAATGACGGTCTGGATGTCACTCCTAATATAAACCCTCGCTACTACCATGTTTTTGCACATTTACTTCTTCGTGGTTATTGTTAAAAGACCTTTGTCCTTTCTTCATATTACAAACTGTATAGGTGTCTCTTTTGTAAAAAGCACCGTAAATAATACAGTATTCAAGGGGTATAGAAAACTCTATAAAACCTATACAATTTTTATTTCATAAAGTCAACTTTTTGGTCAAGTAGAGTAATACTATACTAGTTATATGAGACAATAAGTTTCTTGGTCAATGATTCATATTTAAGCTCTTGTTCGAAGTTGTCAGGAACCATGGCAGGTATGTCATTTGAAGTAAATATTTGTAGATTATGACAACGAAAACCATACTGAATCCAAATCTACAAAGTATATTTTCAATTTCATTCAAAATTAACTAAATACTAATATAATCATCTCTTTCTCTTAATTTAGAAAGCAGAGACGAGGGAGATGGAGTGATGCACATTCAAGAGAAGAAAGCGGGGCTATCTATCACTGAAGTACAAACTGCAATTGAAGTGATGGAACGATTTCGGAACGCTATAGGAAACCCGTTTTGGCTCCACCAAGTTGATCGGAATGAGTTGTCAATAGAAAATACCGATATTTTCTGTAGACTGAAGAACTCTGCTATTTCAGTATTGAAAGCTCTAGATGAGTATGATTTGAAGAAGAGGGAGAAAACGAGAAGCCCTAATAGAGGAACCATTACAATGTCCACCAGCCTGCCTGCAGCAGTATCAGTAGGAATACGAGAATTGAGAAGAGAAAATGCCTTAAAATGGAAAAAAGTATTTGCATCTCATGATACACACAATTTTCTCCGAGAAAGTATTAATTCAAAAGAGGAATCATTAAATTTTAGAGTAGAAGAAGTAAATAAAACGAGTATGGCAAGTTCTCACAAGCGCTGCTACATTTGTAAATCAAGTTACTCAGAGCTGCACCACTTTTACAACAAGCTCTGTAAAAGATGTGGAAATTTCAATTACAGGAAACGAATGCAATCCGCAAATCTAACAGGAAAAGTAGCTTTGGTTACTGGTGGAAGAATAAAAATTGGTTACGAAGTCGTTTTGAAGTTGCTTCGTTGCGGAGCTTTTGTTATCGTTACAACAAGATTTCCAGCAAATGCAGCTAAACGATATTCTAGTGAACATGACTACAATAACTGGAAAGACCGTCTGCACATTTACGCTCTCGATCTCAGGTTTATTCGACACGTTGAAGAATTTTGCTCCTTTGTATCTAAGAAGTACGACAGACTGGATATTCTTATTCAAATGCAGCCCAAACGGTCCGGCGTCCCGTTGCTTTCTATAAACACCTCTTTAACGAAGAAATTAATCACAATTATAACGAGTCAATGCTAATTCATTCATGGGATTCCCAGCAGTCAATTATTAATGATAGTCAAAGTAACGCATTGTCTGTATTTTCTTCCCCTGCAGTTCCCAAATCGGCTCAGGCTTCCCAAATGGTGACGCATCCTGAAGATAACCAATATGAGTCTAAGACTGAAATCGAAAAACACTTCCCACAAACTAACGCATTACCGGTATTTTCTTCCCCTATAATTCCGAAATCTGTTCAGGCTTCCCAAATGATGACGCATCCTGAAGACCACCGATATGAGTCTACGACTGAAATGGACAAACATTTCCCACAAGGTTGTTACGATGAAGACCACCAACAACTTGACCTCCGACCCAATAATTCGTGGTTACTGGAAGCGGACCAAGTTCACACTTCCGAATTAGTTGAAGTCAATTTGGTTAATTCCATTGCTCCATTTATTATTCTGAGCAAATTGACCCCACTACTGAAAAAGTCTGTCGAGAGTAACGGTTATAATAATTTCGGATCAATAATTCTAGTATCAGCGATGGAGGGGAAATTTAACAGACTGAAAACAACCAAACACCCTCACACTAATTGTGCCAAAGCTTCCTTGAATATGTTGGTCCGTACATCGGCTGAGTATTACAGACAGTTCGGGTTACTGCTAAATGCGGTTGACACAGGATGGGTTACTGACGAAGATCCTATCCCTTTGAAACACAGACGTAGCCATATTTTGGGGAAGAGTGGGAACCACCCATCGATTGCATTGATGGAGCATCCCGGATTTTAGATCCAGTTTTTAGAACTACTAATCATGGAACTAATAGTTTTGGGATGTTTTTTAAAGATTATTTTCCCTCGGAGTGGTGATTAGAGGGATTACTATATTATGCAGTGATTTAACTTGTAGGTATCTACTCAATTTTTATGCTCATTGTTAGTCCTCAAATTACCCTTAATTACACAAATTGTAATTTCCTGTAATAACCACAATAAATTAATTAAAATGATTATTAGAAAAAATAAATGTTTTTCATTACAAAATTTAAGAGGTCAATTTTTATTTGTAATACCCCTCATATTACTATTATTACATAGCAAACCTTTTAAAGAAAAATAATTCTTCAACTACAAATACAAAATGATATTAGTATTTCATGATGCTGTATTTAAAAATCAAGACATGGGAATTAATTTGCATCCAGTGGCTAATAACTTAAAATCTTTTGTCATTGAATGCGATTGAATGCGAACAATTTATTTATTGAACAGTTTCGCAAACTCTTTTCTAAGACACAATAAAGCTCGAATTGTCTTACATTTTATCCTTCTGCTAATTTTTGTTCAGAAGTCTTCTTTGTTCTCGTATGTTTTTACGGAGCTTGCAACTTTTTAAGTAATAACACTGTCAAAATTAGATTCTTATTATTGTACTACCAATTACCTTCTTAACCAAGCTAATTACAGATTGCATAAATTGTTGGTAGACTGAGCATTGTCTGACCTTTGACCTCCGAATACATGCGTTTTATCTGTCTTTTTGACGAGTAATAAAGCCGGCTAGGGTCTTTTTAGTACTACTGGATTTTTTAACTGGTATTTGTAATTTAGTTTCCCAAATAACGCCGTTGAACATGAATCCACTAATCTACTGTGTTCACTGAAATTGAATAACTGTCACGGTATTGAATGACTATCCAATCTACCTATTCAGTATAATGTAACATATTTCGTTTTACTAGGCAATTCCTTTATATTACCTACTTATCGGAGGTTCTGTCTTGGGTCTTCTTTTCTGGATTGGTCTGAAAATAACTGCATTCTCTGAGGATGGAAAATCTGATTGGGTCGTGGCAGGTAGAATTTACCAAATCGAAGGATAATTGTATTCCATTTTAATTCTTTAGCAGTAGTGTCCGGAAATTTCCCGACTAAATCACAATTCAAAGGTTTTATCTGTGACAAAAATTAAGATGTCGCTTGCACAATCGTGATCAAAAAGAACGACAAGACATTATGGGTTTATTGTTACTCATTACTACTATTAGTTTACATTTTTAAATTTTTGAGTATTTCAGGAATGTTTGCGTTTGGATTCACTTGTATCATTGACTTAATTGATTGGCTGGAATTTATTGGTGCTATTAAAGGATTTATGAGTCTATATTTAAAACATTGTGAACCTTATCTTTATTCTTCATGGGGTTCTGCTATAAGTTTATTTGACGAAATCGGATTTTACCCAATGTATATGGTCATCATTTATCAACGACAACAAAAGTACTAAAAGCATGTTTTATTGATTAAAAAATTGTTTAAAGTACGTAGTATTACTATCACATATATATACCGTACGGGGTCTTTCTAACTTTGATAATATCTGCATATGTTTTCAACTTCCAATGTAGAATTATCTAATTAATATTCATTAAGAATTAATTAATTGGAATCAATTTCCAAGAAAAATTAAAAAGAAGGTCAACGAGGTATAAAATTCTGTAGATGAATGAAAATTTTTAATAGAAAAGATTCAGAGGGTCCAATGGTCCAACTTCGATGAAGAAGGACCACCAAATTTTAAGTTATATATTACTTCGTTGACAATTTATCAAAACATTATAATTATAACACTGATACAGTAATATTGAGTACTAATCTCAGCCATAATAGTTTATGGAGCAGGAATGTAAAACAATTTGAATTAACATACGCGATTTTAGAAATCCAAGGTGGTACCTGTTGGGACTTTATTGGTGTGGAGGACTACTAAACGCAATGTTTGTGGAAATTGTGGGAGCCCTTTCTTCTAAATATCCATTTTCAATTGCAATATTCCTCAACGTTCCTTATTTTGTATTGCCATTCGCCGTTTTCTCATTGTAATTAATCATAATAAAAAAGTTGAGAATTTCTAAAGTTATGAAAATATGCAAATGCACATCAAGTTATTTTACATTACAGAATCTGTAAAGAGTTGCGGAGTAGTAATCGTGACCAAGGAACCTCCATGAACACGGCTTTCATTAGACCCCTAAAACTAAAACTGATGGATTTGATACTTACTATCGCTTACTATAGGGCAGCGTCGATTTACATTCATTTCACAAAAGGAGTTGTGAGTCACCTATACTATAAAATGTTAATGGAAATGTGTTAATTAAAATTTTTAAATATTTTGGAAATATATAGTGTGCCCTTGGAAGTAATTACTACCTGTTCGAAGGAGTAATTAGACCTGAACTATTTTTATATCTTGACAATCCGGCTCCGTTTGGAAAGGTGCAAGCTATGATTCTCTTTGCATTTATGCTGCCCATTCAGCTTTTTTGCTTAAGATTTACGGCAACCGGAAAGAACCACAAATTTTTTAGAGAAGCTGCCTTGTTTTACGCCGGTGTAATGCTTCATGTAAGTATACCTATGTTGAATATTATTATCATATTATCATTGTTTCAATGAAATCAGAAACTCGAAAATAATACGGGCTTCTAATTTTTTGGAATACAGAGCCAGTTTTGCTACATGTATTCCGCTTTTGACAAACTCTGGCATCCGAATTTTATCACAGACTTGGGAAATCTTCAATTCTGGGCTGTCAATTTACTGATTCTTATAGTCCCTCACATTTTGTTGCTACGAAATGAACTGGTGACTAGATATGAAAATAGGGCTCCCGTCCAATATGAATCAATTTAACAATATTTTCTTAGGTACTGAATTTGATTTAAAAAGTATGATTTACATTATGTAATATGAAAGCAATGTAACTTGGATCCCTTGATTGACCATTCACCATGATCTTTATGGCTAGTCAAGTTATCAAAGTTATGCTGCGTTTACAATACAATATAATATATCCATGATTTAAGTAAAAACAGTGTATGAAGGGCAGTTTTAATGAATCTATATATAAAAATAAATCAATAATTTGGAATGCCATTTCATTTTCTAATGATAACAGTAGTATAATAGTTAAAGCAGATAAATGGGTAAATGAAAGATAGATAATTATATTGCGTGGTGACCGGACTTTTCCCTTCAAGGGACAGTTCCCTTCAACGACAGTTCCCTTCAAGACTTTTCCCTTCAAGACTTTTCCCACGCAATATTGCGTATTCAATTAAATTATAAATCGTGTTGAACAACTTGACAAAAGAGAAAAAAATCAAATCAAATGATTTGATTTGACTTGATTTGATTATAAATTCTGAAATATTGTAACGGTCATGGTACATCGTCAATAAATATTTCGAAAACAATATTTTCGGTTAACAAAGCTTATTCACAGATTAAATGTCAGAATTTTAATTTGAAGGCCTCGAGGAACTCGACCGCTAAAGCACAATAAAACATTACCCCTATTTATCGATATAATCCCCCGGGGTTTAAAGTGTATTAAGTTTTTGAAGTTTATCAGTATGAGTTTGAATTTGAAGCTCTACAACAACATCAGTATATGCATTCCTTCATTTTTAGATGGCTATTTGAATCTTTTCTTCTTTTCGAAAATATTGGAGGTGCCTGCATTTTCTAAAGCGTTTATTATACGTATACTCTGCTATGTAATTTACGCATATTAAAAGCCAAATAAAGTTAATTTCATGATTGTATGGCGACACTGAACAATAGTCAAATATGCAGGATAATTGCTAGTATTAGTGTCTATTTGGAAACAGACTCATATACATTGATCATAACTGCAGTTCATGTACAAAATACTAATTATTTCTTTTGATATATTCATACCTATCATCAAATAGCAATCAGAAGGCAAATTTGGTAAAAGCAAATTGGATATTTTGTATTTACTGCATTGAGTAACTTTTATGGTCAATTTAGGCTAATTAAATGTCTGCAGTTTTCAACTAATACAAATCACAATGGAACTCTTTATTCTTTACAGAACCTTACTATACCTACTATACCTACTTATACTATTCCTTGAAAATAATTGTCGATGAAATCCAAATACATACAAATCACCAGCCTTGGTATAATTGGCAAATAATTAGGTAATTAATTTTTGCTGTACATCCAGATGCACATGTACGACATAACTGATACTGATGACTGATACTATGTATTTAATACAGCATTTTTGGACTCCAATTCTCTGAGCATGCAATTAATAATGAAACTAACGTACTACACGTTATACAATTTACTCAAGTAATTATTCCTCTATAACTCACCATGTATCATAATGAGATGCGATTCTGCATGCCCTTTTATTTCTCATTCCTAGAAGCCCTCCTATGCATCCTTACTCTGTCATCCTACTGTATAATCATATTGATCCTTTTACTTTTTTGTGTTATAATTTTAAACGTGTGTCAACAATCCAACAAAAATAATATAATGAAGTCGTCAAGAAACTAGATCTTATTTTTCATATTGTGTTAACAGGTAAGTTTGTAAAACTCGAGAATTATTTATTAGAATAATAAATCAATAATTAAAATATAGTTCGCTGCATAGTATAATCTATCTGAGACAACAATAAGTATACTTTTACAATAAAACAAATAATTAGTCGACATCTATAAGTCGCTAATCATTAATTAACCAATAAATTAACCCATTAATTAAAACTAATCAATGTACTTAATTATATGTAATTTCAGGTTTCATACTTCGAAAAACAGAATTTTTGGGGTGCCTTGGCGGAAACTGGCTACGACCACAGCAAACCACTACAGAAGTCAGTTCGACAGGTGGAGGTATTGACGACACTACTACCCCAGGAGGAACATCAGAAAACGTAGATTTAAGTAAATTAGTGTGTGTTGAAGATTATGAAGCCCCTGGCTACAGAAGTATGGGTGAAAATTTCTGCTGTGTTTGTAAGAGATGGAGCTGATAATAATATCACCTTAAAGGACAATGGATTGGCTTATAAAAGGTTAATAATTTTATGAAAACCTAGAAATGTAAGAACAATCTAATTTTACAGTATTTACTATAACTAAATTGCAAATCCATAACTATATTCGAAATCATTCTTCAGTTTTTCAAAATTAATTTTAGGAAAGCGTAAGAATTTATGGATTGTTTAAATAATAAATTGACAACTAATTTTTGGAAAAAAGAATTCTGGATAAATATTTGGTTCTAGCACAACACATTTGGTTTTGTCCACAGATTGACAATGCGACCTCGCTTTCTAGTAGATGTTTCACATAGAACAATTTCGACAACAATTTTGGGGAAACCTGTCTCAATGCCTGTGGGAGTACCGCCTTGTGGTTTCATGGATTTCGTCACCCCAGAAGGAGGAGGCGATATAATAATTGCAAAAAGTTAGTTTTATTAATATTCTGCTTTGTGTCAATTGGTTGCACAATAATGTTAAATAAAGTTCTAATTATGAGTATACATCACGAGCACAAATGGATTATGGATTTCTGTTGAGAATAGTGTTATCTGGATTTGCCAAAAAGTCAGACTCAGAGTAGTACATAGCAGCATTGATGCCTGTGTGCTGACTAGTTATTAAACAATTGAATAGCTTAGAAATATGAAAGGGTGATAATCAGATAATCTGTATGACTTATTTAATTCTTATATTGGTTATTACCAGCTGCAGAGAAAATGGGGATAATATACATTCAACCTGCACTTTCCAATGCCAAAATGGAAGATCTTGCAGCAGAAACACCAAACTTAAGAAAATGGCTTCAGGTTTACATTCTTAAAAGCAGGTATATTTAATTCTAAGTACTTACCACTATCAGGGATTTGCTTTTCAATTGGGTAGTACAAAGTACAGTTTTATGACAAAATTTCCATATGCATAAGATATGTAGTGCATTACATTAGCTTACCGTGAACACCCTCGAACCTTTAAGTAAGTGGCATTACTATTTTCCCGACATCAAAAAGTGAAGTTATAAAAATATTTCTTCAACAAATAGCAAAATATGAGGGCTCAACCGGGATTTGAACCCGGGACCACTCGCACCCAAAGCGAGTATCATACCCCTAGACCATTGAGCCTCTATGTTAGGAGAGCAATTACAAATCATAAATTCATTTTGATATTATCTTTAAATAATCAAGCAAGAATAATGGCAATTCCTTTATATTTTGCAATGTTTCGAGAGAAACTTGCAAATCGAGAGATGTCTGTTGTAGCGTAAGCTTTATGAACAAATAAGTGATCAAATAGAACGGTTGAAACAGTGTAGCTTGTTGGAAGCACTTAACGTGGTATTACGCTTGGAGGGCTAATTGAAAACACTGAAAGTTGCCCTACAAGAGTTAAGCCTGCAATAAAGTTTTATTACGCTTTAGGTTTAGCTTCTGTTGGTAATAGTACTGTAATGGTTATCTATTAAAATATATGCTATGTGCTGTATCTCTATATGACATGAATAAATTCTACCTGCATACAGTAAACCATCGCATTCTCATTTCCAGTACAGCTAAATGTAATGCACCTAGGGGAAGTCTTAAAAGGAGGGGTAGCATGAATGACTTAAAGACATGTCGATGAACGGCAAAACCATGGCCATATGACAAAAACCTTTCAGTAAAGTACACCGACTTAATAATAAGCCCGATTTATTTAATTAATTCTGTTTTGAATTATTTTGCAATCAGTCACAATGGGACAAAATAGTCCTAAAAATTCGTTTTAATTTTACCCATTTTGGTTAGGTGATCCCCTTCCCCATCAAAACACGGATTTTATAAATTATTATAGCGTTTTTATGTATAATTGTTATGGCCCCCTTGAGCCTTGCTGGATATTTTCTTCTTCCCATGCTCTCAACAACCAAACTTTGATTTATTTAGGTAACCCGAACTGTCTTTAGAGATTTGGCTTATATTGGAGAACCTTGGGATTTATGGCGCTTCATATAGCTAGCTTCCCTTAAAAAGCCTAATTGAACCAGTGTGTTTCTATAAGGTATACCCAGTCGGATTTTTATGCAACAACACCCATTGAATATCAAGCAATTATTCTCACCTATAGAGCATCTTTTGTGAATCTATGAATCTAATGAGCCTAACTATGTTCAAATCAATTGAGATTTACTTTATGAAAAAGTTAGAAATGAATGGTTAGGCTATTTAGTCCTAATTGACGAATGCGTCAAAATGGTTCATGAATTTTTGTGTTAATACTATAAACCATTTTTGCTATTGAAATGCAAATTGTATGACCTACTTCAGTTCTCTAAATGAACACTATGAAATATACAGTACCTTTTGACTATTACCAGTTTTGTCAGAGGCTGAATGATGCTGTTTCCTAACACGCTAGCCAATGAGTTTATTCTGAGAGGCTAGGCAATGAGGCTAGTTTTCTCAAAGGCGGTGACATATATTATATACTTACACATATGTGGAATAATCTAATGCAGAGCAGTCACCGTTAACCTTGTCAGGCGTGCTGAAGAAAGTGGATTCGAAGCTATAGTTGTTCTAGTGGATGTGCCTGCAAATGGAAAACGTCGAGATATTAAACGACATTTCAAATTCCCTACTAATATGGTGTAAGTTTTCGGCACTGAATGTGAACCATGAAATAATTGACAATGTTCACTATAGTTATAGTATTCGTACAAATTAATTGTTTTTTTAATTTTTAATCGAAAGTAAAAACACCATAATTCACATTTTAAGAATTCTAAAAAGCGCTGAGTATATAATTTTTCTGTAAACATTTCCAAAAAAGTTTTTTTTCCTTTTTCAAATGTGAGATATTTTAGTTTTACTAATTTTAGATTTTTCATATTCATTGACTTGTCTAGCTTAGGAAATTTTGGTGAGGAAATGGGAGATTTGGTACCCCAGCCATTTAACTTCCTACAGGCCTTAGCTCTTCTCCAGGATGATTCACTGACATTTAAAGATATAGCATGGCTAAAAAGGTAAAAGAAACTTTTTCATACTGGGTAACATAATAGGAGAATATGAACTTACAAACATGAAGGATACCATTCTTAAGTAATTTTTAAGTTGGTCATTTTTAAGGCTGGAAATTGTAATTTT
This sequence comes from Yoshiicerus persimilis, assembly GCA_020352615.2. NCBI lineage: Eukaryota > Metazoa > Arthropoda > Collembola > Entomobryomorpha > Tomoceridae > Yoshiicerus > Yoshiicerus persimilis. Next base: position 43,769 of record JABJWA020000043.1, read on the forward strand.
AATCATAATTTTGTTTTTGATTGGAAGCATTTTCAAAATAACATACTACTTCCCAAACTACTTTTTCGTGAATATCATGATATTGTGTAATATAATAAAAATGTGCCGCCTATTTTGTTGTAATTCAGTATAACTCGACTACCCCTCTTTGTAAAAGGGATATATAATGCCGAGGATGCTCAGATGGCAGTTCTTCATGGTGCCGATGGAATAATCGTTTCCAACCATGGTGGACGTCAATTGGATACTGCTGCAGCTACGGTAAAAAATAATTAATACTAGGGATGAAAATTAAAAAAACTGCTTGCATAATATTGTCTCTTTTATTCCACGATTCACATTTTATAAATAGATTGATCTGCTACCAGAAATAGTTGACCGAGTTGGAAATATTTGCACTGTGATGGTAGACGGCGGAATCCGGACAGGAACTGATGTTTTTCAAAGCTTTAGCTCTTGGAGCAAAAATGGTTTGTGAAACATATTGAAACACATATGTACATACAACTTAAATTACAGCGGATAGGCAAACGTGGTTATTGCAACGCCAACTTGAAATGTGTTTCAGGTGTTTGCTGGACGACCTATTTACTGGGGAATTGCGGTTGACAGACAGAACGGTGTTGCTAACATTCTGTCCTTCTATAGAGATGAACTCAATACAACTATGGCTCTTGCAGGTAATCAATCTATGGTGAACACATTAGCAAAATATATTGCAGATGATTCACCCAATTGCATTAGTGATAGAAAATCTTGTAAAATTGTGATTTTGATAATAGGTGTTCAGAACATTGACCAAATAAACAAAAATTACGTTGGAAAAAGTGTAAACCCGCAACCAATGTAATGAAGGTCATTCTTAATACAATAAAAAGTATTTTTTATAGTTTTCTTTTACAAATACAATGTCGATTGATTATTTCAAACATATTTAATCATGACTTTGAAGTGGAAGGAGCATATATTGTAATTACTTTTTCAAAGTTTCAATCAGTCAATGCAATTCCCATTGAAGTTGTTTGTAAGGTAACTACAGATAGTTTGATAGCGCTACCTTGTTTGGAAAATAAAATAAAATACGCATAACTTAACAAAACATTTCTTTGAAAGAGTAATTTCAGTACAATTTGTGCGTATTGCAATGAGATGACTTCTTCACACTTATTTAAGTATTAAGTAAATCACTTTGAATAAGTACTTTAGATTTCTCTATTTTCTATATGAACTACGTGCATATTCATTCAATTTTATGTTTCGATTTATTTGTATTTCTAATAATAATGTTTTAGGTAAATTAATTAAATGTTAATCAATTGAATGCTAAATTAATGTTAACTTTTGCATTTTTTCTTTGCAATGGTCAACGACCTACAGCAACATACTATTTATTTTTGGAAGAAATTGAAGTATTAAAGTTACATCTTAGAAAACGCAATTCTACGGACTGCAAGGAGGAAAACCTCATCGGAAAATCGAGTATTGAACTCAACTCATAGTCCCTGCCGTTGTAATATGATTTCATTTTTAAGCCATATTCATTTATTTAATCAATTTAGTCTTACGGTAAACACGGAAGCGTTGACATTAAATCATTCGAACATGCACACAATAAACCTGATTTTAATCGTTGTAATTTACAATGTTGCGAACGTTAAATCCCAAATTCTGCATTATGCAGATTTCATTGAGGTCTACAGTGCATTTCGATACTGTCCAAAGGCCAATTCTGTATTCGGAAATCAAATGGTACGTATTGTTTAAATAGTGATTAATGTATGGCTAAACTTACAAATCAAGATCTTTATTGGTTAGTATAGAATTTAATAGTTACCAATTACCGATAGATAAACTTTGCATCGTGCCTTCAAAACTCTTCACTTCCTTTGGGAATGGGAGGGATTGTGGATTCTAAAGAAGTCTCTGAGATATGTAAACATGAAAACAAATACAGGAATTGTTGGCTACCATTGATTAAAGCATCCAAAGGTTGCAACAAAATAAAGGGCATCCTTCTTCTTACGATTATGTGATTAAAGCAATTTGTCAAAGAGATTTTGGCAAACATACATTGGTAAGTTTAAAAAGAAGTCAGTTGGTGGGTTAAACTTTTGAATGACAATCTTTAAACTATTTTAAAGTTAAATTTTAAATTATTTTAAGAGCAGAAAGATTAAATAAAGAAAAGCCATTTTCAAGAGAAATAAATGCTCAGGCTGAAATGACTGCCCCGACAATGGAAAGGATTGGAAAATTGAATGCAACGATTTGGAAGTAGCAATGAACTCTAACGAAATTTGTAGGTATGTTGAGGTACGTATACCTAAATTGGAACAGTGTGAGAAACATACTGAAAAGTTTTTCATATGATTTATATAGAAAAATGACCTCCTACAAAAAGTGTTTGGAGAGAATAAGTTGTGCCGCCCTTCCTAAGACACGATTTACGATGGATATTTACGGAAAAGCCATGAAAATTGCTGGATGTGGTCAGGCCAGTGTCCAGGAAACAGAAGAATAGTACGACAACAGAGAAAATCCACAAAGCCACCCAAGAAGTCACCTATCGCATCCTTTGGTCTCTTTGAAATTTTGGTGCTGAAGTACATGATGATGGTGGTGAATCCAATATACATTTATGCATTAGATTTTTGAACACTTTAGTGGGTTTTTCAAGAATAAACAAATAAGCCATTTAAATATTAATAACGAAGTAATCCTGGTTCATCTGTGGAATAATTCCAGTTATGTTAAATAATACCAGTAGAATAGGGTCAACAGAATGTATTTTGATGTATTTTTCTTAAGGCCAGAGTAAAAGGCGACTTAAACTAAACAGCATTTTTTGAATTCTCGCATTCAGAAAAGCGAACTTTAAAATATTTCAATAAAATTTGAGTTAAAGCAAATTTACCTATCCTTATATATCTCAGGAAAATAGTTAGTAGTAGTTTATATTAGAAAAAATTAGTATTTTTTATGGTCGTGTTGGGCAAAAGTCTCAATCCTTTAGTCATTTTCGTGATTTCAATTTGAGCCACATTCCACCCTTAGCTTTCAAAGATCCAGTGTTGAGAAACTTTAAAGGTATTGGCGATTTGCACAAGGTTCTATCTCAAAGTTCATCACTAAATTAGCAATTGCTGTTTTCGTTTCCGTCAGCGCAAAACGATTGGCTGTAATATAAAAATAAATACTACATTACTAATGGTACAAGTGGATTGCAGAATATGCATTTTAAGAGGAAACTATTCTGTAAAAAAGCTATGATTTCTTTAAAGCCTCAATGAAATTGTTTCGCATTGTTCTTACCAATGCAATTGCGAGGCCCTTGCCCAAAAGGCATAAATGCATACGGGCTTCTTTTGGTTTTATTTTTCTGCAGAGAATCGTTCGGGGTCAAAAACTTCTGGATTTGGGAAATGAGTTTCATCGTGATGAATTGGGTAAATGGGAATTGCAACCAAGGTGTCTTTTGGTACAACAGCATTTTTGGAACCGTTCAGTGGATAATCTTTTGTACATCTTCTTTCTGTTCGTGTGGTAGGAGGATACATTCTCAGGGCCTCTAAAATCACAAAAATATTAGAAAGATATTTTTCACTTAAATTACATTACGAATAAATACTTTAGTTACTGTGTGACAAATATGTTTACCATTGATTACTTTATCCAAATAATCGTGTTGGTTGATATCGTCATAAGTGAAGTCGCCACCACTTTTCTGAATAACATTTTTTAGTTCCAGTCTCAACTTTTCCTGAACTTGTGGATTCAGGGCTAGAGCATACGCCGAAAAGTTTAATGCAGAGTTAATACTGTCAAAACCAGCGAAAAGAAACAGGATGCAATTTGCAATAACATTGTCATCGTCCATTTTTAGTTTGTTCTTCTTAACTGTCAAAAGCTGAGAGTCTTTTTCACAAGAATCCATTTCCGTATCGTCCTCCTCCAGTTTTCCATTTTTAACATCGATCATTAATTGAAGAAAATCATTTCTTTTCTCTCCAGTTGATTCCCTGTGCTTTATGGCGTTTTTCACAAGACTAATGAAATATTCATCCGCTTCTTGATTAACAACTCTCAACCTAAAGAACTTTGAGACAACAGGAAAGGATGCTGCGAAGAGACACACCATTGTCCAGAAATCAAATTTCAGTGGAAATTTCTTAACCATGCGAGCTAGAATTGAGTCGGGGTTCTTTAGAATCCCACTTTCTAGCCCAAATGCGGTTGATGAGATAACGTCCATAGCGTAACGTCCCAAAATGTCCTCCATATCGACAACTCCCCCGTCTTTAAGGATTTCTTCTTTCATTTGCTCAACCAATATTTTTGCAGTGTCATTAAATATTGGAAACATATTTCGAATCTTTCCCGTTGTAAATGTTGGAGTTATTAGTGATCTTGAGTCTTTCCACTCTTGGTCTTCTTTGATCACCAACATGTCTTTAAAACTTGAATCATCTGTGCTGAATTTTCGACGATTAACAAAGTAATCAAAATCCTTTATCATGATTTTTCTTATTAATTCCATATCTTTAACAAAAAATGTAGGCAAGTTAGCCTCCATGTATCCACCGTATGGTAAATTTCCAAGTTCTCTATAAACATTTATATCACTGGCGATGAATCCAACTCCGTTCCACAATTTGGATAACATACCTTCCACTTTGACAACAGGAATTCCATTTCTCTTCCAATAGTTCTGTTTTGGCTTGAAAAACTTGAAAACTAAGTACCCAATGATGGATAAAATGAAAATTGTAAATAAATAACTCTGCAGTACCATTTTCAAATTAATATGGAAAGCTATTTGTGCTGTAAGACATTATTGTCTGGCAGTTCAGGCGATAGGTCTCACTTGTAGTGTCCTTGATGCAAACTGCAAGGTAAATTTTTTGTGTAACCCTCCTACGGTCCTCTTTTTGCTATTTAATAGATTTTCCTGTCGCCTATTATTACATATATAACACAAACTTCTAAATACAAAATTAACCTTGCTTGGAACGAAAACCTAATAGAATTATTGTGAAGCTTGTTTGTATTATCTTTTCAGATATCTTATACAGATTTCCATCCCTATCTTCTTAGGTAACATCGGATAGTTGTATCTGACTTCAGCTATCTATAGAGACCATATATATATTGAGGGTACACGTAATGCATTGAGTACTGAAAACATTATTAGCACACTGTAAATGATGTAATAAAGCATCCGTCTGTGCATCGTCACTCTCTCAATGTCCTAGCTGGACTAGCTTCAATAGGAAATGCATATACATCTGCACTGGTATTACTGGTATTACTGTACCTTTTGAGTACAGTCTATATGTAGGCTAACTGGATGAATGACAGACATGTATGTTGTATAGTTGTCCACAAGAACCAAGATATTCGTATCTGGATGCCTAAACTGAAACCAAACTGAAAATCCAATTCCTTTAAATAATACTATTAATATCACGTGGCCATTGGTTTAAATTGCCAATTTAATAGATCGTTAGGACCTCAGTTTTACTTTTCGTTTTAAATATTTTTAATGCTCACATTTCTATTAACTTGTCCTTCAACGTCAATGTTCCTGGTTGTCAATTAATGAAGGTATTCAACGGGTTACACGATCGTATTACACGATAAATAATAAATGTTTTAAAAACACAATCTATAATGAAAGATATTATAATACCTATATGATAGGATATAATGGCATCGGGAGTTTGTCGCGACACTTGCTTGATTCAAAAGTAAAGTAAGTTGAAAGAATACGTCGGCAAAAAATAGTTATAAGTTATGTATTGTTAAATATGATTGGAGCACAAAGGGAAATGACAAGCATTTTGATTAGACAAAAGATGAACATCATATTTACGATTACATTGCAACAAATCTCCAGACATTGAAACTTACTATTAACTATTATAACTGTGTATGTCTTCAACTTAACAGTGCGGCTTGAGCTTAAGTTTAAACTGTCAGTATAAGTAATGCCATATTAATTTTCGCTTCAAATTGCCCGGTTTCTTTAATATTGTAGTGCACTGCGAAATATAAAGGTACATAAATAGGTTGATGATATTGCAATATACTCCAAAAGCAATGAACAAGTTGTTCTTGATCTTGTCAGTAGTTATTTAAACCAAATACGCTGAAAAACAAAATAATTATTGGAGCCCTTTAAGTAAGTAGTAGTGTTTGTCTGCCTAGTTCAGAGTACTATAGAACCTAATTGCTTTCTATTATTTGTTACAGTTACTACTTAAATTTTTAAACAAAATGTAATAAGTACTTTGTTCTAGTATAATTGCCATTATTATACCGTAAATGAAAAGTAATGAATTTCGTAAACAAATTGTATTACTATTACTAATACCTTTCCACTATGAATATCAATGATTGTTCAGTGTATTTATAAATGGGGAATTTACAATATGAGCAATAAATCTCCTCATAGCTACAGTTTTCAGTTAATAATACATTATTCAGTTTCTGGTTACAATTGAACACTGTAAAGCGAGCGCCAGATGCAGTCAATGAAATGAAATGTTACAAGCTATGGAACCATAATAGACACCTCGGTTTTCTTGATTGTCCATAAACACAGACAGCAGTAAAAAAAATAAACTGCAAAGTTAGAATTAATACCAGGGGGATAGCTACTTTGCTGGCTGCTGGGAAGAATTGGATATATCCCAGGGTGACCATATTTTCCCGGCCGAAAAAGGGGACACTTTGACACAAAGATTAGGGGTGGAGTCAACTTCAGAAAATGTATAAAAATAGCTAAATTTTTTGTAAAATCGGTATAAACTTGTAACGACGTAATGGAAACAGATGAAGAAAGAAATATTCGCGCGTAGCGCGAAAATTTTTTTCCCCAAATAAGCCCTAAAAAATTTATTTTCATAAAGATTGGCAAAATCAAATATATTTTGAGATTTGTGTTTGAAAGGAAGTTTACTCCAGAATAATGAAAACTTAAGACCGTTATGCAAAAACTTGAGCAAATTAACGTACCGCAAAAAAATTTGACATTTCTATTTTAAAATTTCATCTTGACAACGCTAAAACAATATAAACAAGAGGAAAAGAATGTCAACACATGTACGAAAAACTATTTTGTAGTTCTTTTTATTGTTTTATGTCTACTTTGGCAATTTGTTTCCTCTCATGAACAGAAAAGAATTAACCTGAACTTGAGTTTTAATTAAGAAAACTGGTGGATAATGTTATGTGAAGATAAAACTTGCGCGAAGCGCAAAATTTTTCTGTTAATTTTAACATTTTATGGACAAAAATGACGATAAATGCTGGACAAAATGGAAATTTTTGAAAAAGGGGACATAGGGGACAATTTGGTCAAAAAGGGGACGTTTTTGGGACGCGGGGACGCCACCTCGAAAAAGGGGACGATCCCCTTAAAAAGGGGACGGATGGTCACCCTGATATATCCCTTAAGGAATTATTTCGCAATGACAAAATTAGTGTTGTGTTATATAAAATCAAAAATTATTAGTAAGGATGAGGTCACCCAAAGGCCAAAACACGATAAAAACATTCAATTTCCGAAATTATTGGAAATATCATAGCAGCAGTTCTTTCCTAAAGTAGTCAAAATATAGTTGTGAACTGTGACATCTTACATAATTCGTTTATTTAGGGCGCCATTACATTGTAATGTTTGTAAATCTGACGGCGAATTACATCGGCTTGAAAATTTATTATTTCAGAGTAAGGCATTTCACTTTTTGTTGAAATAAGTTTGCAGATTTGGTAAACTGCGTAGGACATTAAATCGAACTTTACTTCTGAAACTGTTATCAGAAAATACCAATATTCAAAAAAAATAATGTTTATTTATTTGCTTGCAAAACACAATTAATTTCATGAAATAAATGAAATACTTCTAGAACTAGGTTTTAAAAGGACACTATTAACGCAGATTTATTGCTGCTTTAAGTCAGTCTGCAATTCATTAACTATGCATAAAGAGTCTGAGTACAATTAATTGTTCAAGGAACCGTACAAGTAAGTATAAGCATAAAAGCTTAACAACCCTCCGGAGGGTTATCTGTACAATTGAAATCTCATTCCCTTCAAAAGTGCTTTCTCCTCAAATATATCGTACACATAGACCGTAAAAATTAGTTGTACCCCATATTATTACGCAACTGCAGAAGTATTATATGTAAACGGTCTCAAAAGCACAGTAATTTAAAATAATGTTTTTCAAGGTAAAATCTAGGTAGGTAATTATCAATTTTTCAATTTCTTTGTTTAAGCTTCAGCCACATTCCCCCCTTAGCTTTCAAGAAGATGGCATTTTGAAACTTCAGAGGTATTGGGGATTTTGCACACGGCTCTATTTCAAAGTTCATTACTAAGTTCGCCAATGCTACTTTCATCTCAATCAGAGCAAACCGATTACCTGAAATACACGAGTAAACAAACATTATTACATAATGAACAGTGAAACTGCTTGTAGTAGGCAATGGGTTTAGATACTGAATAAACATTTAATTTTAATAATAACGTACTAATATTTGAGTAATAATTATAAGTGAAAGTGGCCTACACATAAAAATGAAATTTTTGAACTTACCAAGGCAGCTCCGTGGTCCATGTCCGAAAGGCATAAAAGCATAGGGACTTCGTTTGGCTTTGTTTTCTGCTGAGAAGCGTTCCGGATCAAAAACTTCAGGATTTGGATAATACTTTTCGTCATGATGAATTTGGAAGATAGGAATTGAGACCATGCAGTCTTTTGGAATCTTCCCTTTTGCCGGACCTTCCAGTGGATAATCTTTAGCACATCTTCGTTCCGCTCTAACAGAAGGAGTGTACATTCTCATGGATTCTAAATATTCAAGTCAGATTTATTTATATTTTATAAATTATTTATGTTCATATTCCTAGGATACATATATTCATATAGTTTAAAATCACAAAAATCCATAAAAATCATAAAATTTACATGTTTGTTCCATATTTAAGTTGTAATAAATAATGAATACTACAATTTACTGTGTAGTACTTCCCAGCCCCCAGCTCCCACCTTCCTGGCCCCCGACCCCCAAACCTACTTCCCAGCCCCCAGCCCCCAACTTCCTGGCCCCCAGCCCCCAGCCCCCACTCTCAAAATATTTTTCTCAGCCCCCACTCTCAAAAAATTTTTCTGAGACCCCAGCCCCCAACTTCCTGGCCCCCAGGCCCCACCTTCTTGGCCCCCGCCCCCACCTTCCTGGCCCCAGCCCCCACCTTCCTGGCCCCCAGCCCCCACCTTCCTGGCCCCCAGCCCCCACCTTCCTGGCCCCCATCCCCCACCTTCCTGACCCCAACCCGCAGCCCCCAAATGGTAATTCCCAGCCCCAACATAGTAATTCCTAGCCCCCAGCCCCCACATAGTAATTCCCAGCCCCCAGCCCACACATAGTAATTACCAGCCCCCAGCCCCCACATATTAATTCCCGGGGCTGGTAATTACTATGTGGGGCTGGTAATTACTATGTGGGGCTGGATGTGGGGCTGGGAATTACTATGTGGGGGCTGGGAATTACTATGTGGGTGCTGGGGACTGGGAATTACTATGTTGGGGCTGGGAATTACCATTTGGGGACTGCGGGTTGGGGGCCAGGAAGGTGGGGGCTGGGGGCCAAGAAGGTGGGGGCTGGGGGCCAGGAAGTTGGGTGCTGGGGGCTGAGAAAATATTTTGAGAGCGGGGGCTGAGAAAAATATTTTGAGAGTGGGGGCTTGGGGTTGGGGGCCAGGGGCCAGGAAGTTGGGGGCTGGGGGCTGGGAAGTAGGTTTTGAGGGGTTGGGGGCCAGGAAGGTGGGGGCTGGGGGCTGCGAAGTACTACACCAATTTACTGTATGACAAAGATTTCAAACAGTTTATATTTTGAAAAGCACACCTAATTTATTATTTCAATGTTTTTTAAAGTTTCAAGACTAGTTGACGAGTTTTTTGTTCTGATATTTCTTACCATTAATTACTTTATCCATATAACTAGCCTGGATAATATCTTCATAAGTGAATTCACCATCGCCTTCACTTTTCTCAGCAATACCGTCGAGCTCTTGTTTAGTTTTTCTTGAACTTCAGGATTTAGTGCAAGAGAGTAGCATACAAAGCTTAATACTGAGACTATCGTATCTAAACCACCGAAAAAGAAACCAACGCAATTTGCAATAATTATTTTATCGTCAACTTGGATTTTATTTTTTTCGTAGTCAGTTGAGCGTCTCTGTCATACAAATCCATTTCTTCAGTATCGTTTTGGTGAATCTTTTTCCAATTTCCCATTTTTGACATCGATCATTAATTGAAGAAAATCATTTCTTCTCTCGCCAGTTGTTTCCCTGTGCTTCATTGTACTTTTTATTATGTTAATAAAATATTCATCAGCCTCTTTGTCAAGAAGTCTAAATCTAAAGAATTTGGAGCTGAAGGGAATCGCTGAGGCAAATACTTTAAACATCAACCAAAAGTCTAACTTGATATTGAATTTCTTCACCATTTGGGCCAGATGTGATTCGGGGTTCTTCAAAATTCCGGTTTCAAGTCCGAAAGCAGATGAACAGATAACATCTATACCATAGCGTCCAAAAATATCCTCCAAATTGATATCAACTTCATTGTTTTTGCCTTTTTGAATTTCTTCTTTCAAAAAGCTCCATCATTGTTTTCGCAGTGGTGCTAAATATGGGAAACATTCTTTTAATTTTTCCAGTTGTGAATGTTGGAGTGACGAGTGACCTCAAGTCTTTCCATTCTTGATCTTCTTTTACAGCCAACGTGTCACTGAAACTTGAATCTTCAGCTTTCACTGATCGCCGGTTAATAAAATACTCGAAATCCTTTACTAGCACTTTTTTAATCAGTTCCAAATCTTTGATGAAAAATATAGGTGTTCCAAGTTCCTTAAAACCAGCGTATGGTAAATCTCCAACTGCCTTGTAAGTGTCGCGGTCCCCTTCTGCAAATCCAATTCCATTCCATATCTTGTACAAAAAACTTTGGATTTTCACAGTAGGAACGCCATTCTTGGACCAATAGTCTTCCGTTGATAAAACTTTCCGAAAGAAATACCCTAATATAAATAAAACTAAAACGATAACTAAATAAGCTTGTAAATCCATTTTGGTATTTGGAAAGGAAAATTAATTCACGTTTCTTAATGCAATCTGTAATAGCTCTTTGCTTGCAGTTCAACAGAAAGCAGCCAATCCTCCTCTAATGTCAAACTGCAAATATACCTACAGAATACTTATAATAACGATTAACATTATATACGCTTTGATAAATAGTAGCAATTTACGATTGCCGAACTTGTTATATAATGAGTACAAATAGATGGTTACAAATTAAGCGCACCGCTTCACATACTTGTATATAGATATTTTGTATGTTCTGCTTTTTGTGCTATTTCTGTCATGACATTACCATTACCACATGGAGACAGTCTTTCATATATGAACATGTTGCAGATACTTCAACACGGATACTAGCTATATGACCAATATAATCACTTTTGAAGGTCTCTTTATAATGCAACCTTGAAATTCATCATCCACAGATATAAACAAAATAGTTATGTACTATGCAATAGAGTGCATAGTCCAGTTGCGTGAATGAATGAGTGTAGATTATTAAGTATTCTAACGTGAACTTCTACGTGAAACAACACTCGAACCTCCATGCTAATTTAACGTCAATTTTAGTGCTGGTGGAATTTTGAAAAGAAGCCAAAATCATAAATAGTCACAATTAATAGTAACTAAACGAAATACAAATTATTTCTAAAATTAATGTTTGTCAATGTAAAAATACTATACTAAACCCAATTAAAGCATTTACCTAGGCACTATAATTATAGGTACAGATATTACTTAATAATTTGGTTTAACAAAATAGCGTAATACGAGAAGTTTTTAAACACACTTGGTTTAACCTTTTTCCGAAGGCTGAAATAAAAACATTTAGATGTCTTACTATATGCGGTCCTCATATTGAAGTTTGCTCCAAGCAAAGAAAATAGTTGCTTTGCATTGTCATTGATTAATTCACAGTATAGAATTGCTAATTTCCCAATATACAATTTAGAGGAAAACATGGTCTTAGAAAGTTGCAAAGCTGAATAAAATTGTTATGTAATTGTATAAAATCCGACATAAAAATGTTGGTGAATCAATTAAAAGACCTTCAGCAACATTGTAAGCTCAGGTTTCCATTTATAGAAATACAGGTAAAATCGATACCTTTAAAATATTTCGTGGTAGAGAAATGTTGCTTGGTTTCGTGGATACAAAATAAGACAAATGGCAACTCGTGACGAACTTTTGCATGGTAAATAAGGAAAATGTTTAAAAATATTCCTAGTTTTAATATCTCAGCTAGCGCTAGATGATGAATACTTGAGTCTCAGTATTGCATTTTTAACAATGAAATAATAATATTAATAATCCAACAAGGTTTAAAAAACACAAAAGCCATGGTTTTAAAGGGAAATATTTTTATCCTTCTAGGCATTTTTGGCTGCATTGCTGGATTGCAGTCTGGTATCCTACTACCGTGCGTTTCACATTGTGACATGGATTTGATTGTGTACAACACAAAGTTTTTCGAAAGTTTCGCATCAACTCAGTTGTGTCAACCAGGGAGAACTGTTTTTATGCCAAAATGGAACGAAGAAGTGTTTGGTTTCCGAAGAAAAATAAGAAGAAGTAATTACACATTTTCGATAGTGAATACGCAATGCAATATGATTGTAATTGCTGGACCATCAAAAAGACACTCTGAACAGTTTTCCTACAAATACCCTTTATACTTTGGCCGAAAGTCGTTTCGGCCAGGTGATAAATTCTTATTCCTTTACGGCAACGAATACTTCAATAAAATAAAATACGATCTCATAGACAATTTCACTGGCTTATCAGCTAAGTCTGCTTACCTTCTGGTTTTTATGTCAAAATTCGATTTTAAAATCATGGCTCCGATATTATTTGGAAAACAGTTCGTGGATGTTAAAACGCCAGAAACTCAACAATTAGATTTGACTTGGAAAAGGTTGATTACCAATTTTAAACGAGGAGAAATTCTAGTTGAAGACGAAGGGATGAACAGGGCGGGTTATGAATTAAGGCCTCGATGCTCGGTTTCCGTGTACCTACTTTTGAAAAGAGATCTACTCAATTCCTGCACTAGGGTTACGACTTCCCCCTTGATCGAAGTAATGGCTCTGTACTTAAATTTCACCGCTGTGTACATTGCACATGCAAGTTACCAACATATTGATTGCCGAAGAATAGCTGAAGATGTATCTTCGTCTATTTATGCAAATCAGGATCAATATTATGCTACATTCTCTGAAGAAACGGCATTCGTTTACTGCCTAAATAAGGAAAGTTTTCTACAAACTTCCTTATCAATATGGTTTGACATATTTGATACAAGTACTTGGGTCCTAATGTTAGCCAGCAGCTTTGTAGCCAACTTGCTCATATTTCGGGGACTCATAAACAAAAAAATCTTTGAAATTGTAACCGGTCATGTGATTTCTGGGATAGCTATACTTCTTCGGCAAAATCACAACCATAGTAAATTCTTTTTGTTTGGGATTTCTACTTTAATGTTTGCGTTCCTTAACACACAGTATGAAACATATTTCACCAGTGAGGTTATAGTCCCCGATGACAAAAATATAATGAAGGATTTTGGAGTACTCATTGAAAATAACTACAAAATAGTCAGTGTTATTGGAAATTTAACAAATATGTCTGAAAAACAAGGGTACAGTATTCGGTACTCTTTATTTAAAAGTTACAATATTGCGGATAAAACAGAATCGGGTGTTTACTTATATGACTCCAGTAAATATCCTGCAAACTTTCTAGAAATATTAATTCGATGCTTGTCAGACCCAAAAGAAAAATTATTTTACGATTTCGGTAAGGGTACTTCAACCTTAAGAATTCTGTTCCACTTACAAAAAGTGCTACCCACTTTGAAATGCTTTTCAGCAACTGAACCTGCAGGCTTCAAACAATATTCATGGGTTTTTGGTCGTTGCTTCAAAGATGAGTTAAGTAGTACCGTGAAAAGATTGAACGAATTTGGTTTACTTGATTTTTGGAGAAATATCAAAAACATTGATTTTAATGCTTTCCGATTCGAAGAACTGCAGTCAGTAGAGGAAGTTGTGCCTATCGGCTTACACATGAAAATTCGTACAATTTTTTATATTACTGGATACTTAATAACTCTTTCAATAACCACATTTATTTTGGAGTACTTCTATTGTAGTGTTTTTCAAAGAACAAAAAAGATTTGCTCTAGGTGGCTATTCAGTACCGTAAAATTATCTTGATATGATCCTTACGGTTTTCTATTGTGGAAATTTCCATAATGGAAAACAGCACTGATCCAATCAAGATACTCTTACTATGAGTGTTTTCACTGCAAATAAATAACATTTGAAACACTATAATTACTCTTTACGTCTACCGTTGAATACTTTGATCTTTGATGGTTGTAATAAATAGAAGTAAAATATTTGAATGAATATGAAATGAACGTACACTACGAAATACTGAGAAGCGTTTTAAAATAGTAAGCACATATTGTAAAAACTATATTGTATATTGTAAAAAACGTATTGTAATAATTTGTTCGAATTTATGAAATGATCCGAAGGTCAGGGTCTGAACAGGATATTTTCGATGAAGAATTCGGAACGGCAAGTAAAAAGTATAAAATAATCCTTCTTACCAATTGAAAGAGAACTATTCTAGAATAATAATGACAACGACAACTGTAGTACCTGTACGGTACGGCTTAAAAACTTACTGCTTACTTTACGTTTACGTTTAATACAATAAAAGTTATCCTGCACGAAGCTGAACTATGAACACATAAAATTACTTTTTGATTTACTTGTTGTTATTTGTTTGTTTTGAAATAAAGTAGAATCTTTTGAATGCATATAAAAGAATTTTTAATTGTTCATCTCTTTCCAGCCTTAGTTTTTAACAAATCATCCGTCAACAAAGGGTATTTTTTCATATTACCTTTTTATTTGTTACATTTTCCAGTAGCACCAGCGGAGGAGGTAGAAGAGAACTAAATAATATCCGATGTCCAAGACCCTTGTTTGCTTCTGTATGCTGTGGTTGCGATTTAAAATATGATTAGCTAGGCTTTGCTATGATTATACTCAATTATTACGATATAAATACTACGGTTGCTTTATCCAGGTTTTACCAATATATGCTATACAAAAAAACAATCTGTAAGTTGTCGGGAGTGACAAATCCGTTGAAATGCTGCACTGCTGTAAATAGTATTAGTTACATTGTGTGTAAGTAACTGTAAGGTTATATCAAATTGTTTATGAAGCTGACTGTAGTGGCACAGGTAATATAACAATCAACAAGGCTACTTGAAAACCACTACACCATATGTTACATGAGAAGTCCACCTTTGCATGTTCACTATGTAAAGCAATGAAACTGCATTTCACAAGATGAAAGATACGGTACACACGTATAAGTACACATGCCATAGTTGCATTTAGAGAAAGGAAACAAGCGTCTCACCTTGCCTCATTTACTATCTGCTCCTGGCATGCCTGCCTGCCTGCTGGCCTCAGTTTGCAATATGAAACTGTAAACATGCAAGTGTAAATGCAAATTATGAACATATTAATATCGCAGTACAACACAACACATCGCTTTACTTTTACTTGCGCTTTCATTTCGTATGCTAACTTTAAGCATTAACTCTATCGCAGAAAAATTCCAAGTACTTTAATCACCTCCCTTTCCATTACTTTCTAATATGATTTGACTTTGGGTTTAAATTAGGTTAGGTGACTTCTTACTTTATGCTTCTCTTACTTTCTCTGCAGGATCCCAGATTTAATTTCACTCCAGACCAAACAAAACATTTTGTCATGCTCCGCAGTAGTATTTATGTAGGTATACGACCTTACTATTAAATTTTCAACGGTTTGTACCGACTCTTGAATGTAGACTGCGACTGGCTGGACCTTTAACTCTCATTGCCCTCATTAAAGTAGGTTTAGACTCTGAGCGAGCGGAAAGTGACTGTAAAAGGTCAGACAAAACTGTAATGGCTGCAATTCATAATAAAAATACTTTCGGATACATTTCAGAAAGGAAAACATTATTTTCTTCAAGCACACTTGGCGTACATCCGAATAAAACTCTGTGCCTTAGAAACTCAAACACACAGAAAATAATTTTTACGAGCCACACATATTTTTACTATCAAAGTTTATTTTAGTATCACAGATTCAGAAAAGAGAAGAGAATATAAACAAAGTGTTGAGTGATACATAATCTAAACTTTTTACAACCCCAAGTGCAAAATTACTGCAATAATTTACATACACGTGGAATTTCTTTTTACATCAAAGAATTTTACTGTGCTGTGGCTATAAGCATTTTGTGAAACCGTCATACAAGTGAAAATTATTTATCATACATAGGAAAAAGTAATTATAGAAAAGTCTGCAAAATGAATTCATAATGGAAAAAGGATTTGGGCTTTGACGATGACAACAGTAGACATTGCTGATTCTTTCAAAGCTAAGGATCTGTTGGGTGAACATAGTGAGGAAATTTTAAAAGTTGACACTGGTATGTTGGATACTTTGAAAAAATCGGATGATGTTCCCATTATTACAATCGAAGGGGCTGATACACTAAATACGAGAAGGAAATCCCAGCAAAGCACTAGTTCGGATAAAAGTATAATAAGTAATACATCAACAATCGGAATCACCAAAGATGTCAAAAAAGCTATCCGAGTCACAGTTGCACAGGTTAAGTCTGGAAAAGACGACAATGCCAAAGATGGAGAAGAAAGTGCTGCAAAGCCCAGTGAAGATCCACCTGTTCAGGATAAGGATTTAAAGTCTCCAACGAAAACAGAGGGTGGAAGTGCAGCAAATTCCCAACTCTCTACTCCAGCTAAAGATCCATCTGATAGAGTCGAAAGTGCTAACCCGAAAAGATTGGCAAAAGACGTTTCTAAAATACTCAATGCAAGTCTGAAAGGGAAATGGACTGACCTTGAAAAATATTTGAGCAAACTGAAAAAAGATATTGCTGAGGAAAAGTATACAGACCCAAACCTTTAACTGATATTGCTGATCCGGTATTCTAATTCAAATTAATAATAGAACAATTATTAAGTAGAGTTATACCAGCAACGCAATTAGCACGTACAATATTCATTGTGATGTTTTTTATTTTCATTCCACTTTTCATTCGTCAAAGCTTAAAAAGCATTTTTAGAATGTTAATATACTACTATACCTAATGAATAATTTCATTCTAGTATTGTACAAAGATTTATTTGAAAGATGCAAACTATGCAACTTTCTAAGTCAACCCTTTCAAATTCAACTGGTTTTCCATTTTTGCTATAGAATTGAGGATTGTACACTTCAGTAGCTTATCATACCTCAAATAAACGTATTTATACAGCGTAAAGGCTTTTATTGCGAATTGGGAAAACTAATTAGAAAATCAAATGGTTTTTGTACAACAAAGAGTAATTTGCAGGTGTTAATCAATAAGAAGGCAATTCTGGACGAGAAGCATACATTTTCCTTGTTCTGTCATGCATAGTGAAAACTGTGTGTAGTACAGATTAATATTCTGCTAAGAAGGGAGAATAAGACAAATGAGGAACACTAAAATGAAATTTATTTTTCAGGAGTTTGGCTGGACTCCTCTGATGCATGCTGTTAGGGATGGCCAACTTCCATTAGCTGAAACCTTAGTGGAACTCGGCTGCGATGTCAACTATCGCAACAAGGTGAATTTATTTATTTTATTGCACTTAGAGAATAAACGCATTTCCATCCAAAGCCATTTAATTTAGACTAAACTTTTTGGGTATAAAGGCTTGTTAAATTATAGTCACATTTATGAACGTTTGTGCATTTAGATCATCATCACAGAATTAGTAGTGCTATTTCGTTAGTTCCACCTGTAGCTTTTCCCTGTTTATTTCCATATCTGATTGAATTGAGCTATAGGTACATACATGATCTTTACACAGGTATAAAATCGAACTTATTGATCAATACATCATTAAATTGGGTGAAAGAAACTGTTGCTGCTGATATTTCTGTTATGGACACCACAAATGTGTATATATTAGTGCTAGAGTCAGACTGAATTACTGTCATGAGCCATTGGGGCCACGATTCGATTATTATATTGGCTTACTATATTTTACTTTGCCAAGAATATCTTTCCCAATTTAATAGTATCGGAAAGCTTGTTACGTACATTCGTATTAGGTAAATCTGTTAAGCACAAAGTGTACAGAAATCAGGTGGGACGCTAAAAGTACGACGCAATTGGTAAATGGTTAATGGACTATAATACTTACAAAGTCTGCAGGAGCGGATAGCATTAGTAGAAATGCTGAGTTAAGAAATCCATTGGCTACCTACTTTTATTGCAGAAAGAAGATAACTATCTTTAGATTACTATTAACCTGAAATGAAATAGTGCTTATGGCGATTTTATATTGTGGCTTTTGGAGGTAAAGAAACAGATGAAGTGCGACGTAATAACGCATTAAGTCAACAAACAGTCACTCAATCCCGTCAATTTGCGTGTCGGGTGACGTGCTCAAGTGTAATTTCACAGGGTTGATAATATATCTTGCTAGGTCAAGAAAAATCAATATCATTCCCCAAACGGTATGATATTATATTTGCCTCCGATTTAGATACGTAACCAGAAAATTACTACCATTTATTTTACTAGTACATTATACCCTGCACTTAAATGTATTAAATTTAACCGCCAGGTCTTGTGTTACCTTTTGTTAATGCTTTCTCTGCAATATAAAAAAATGTGGAACATCTCAAAACTCCCAAAATTAGGACACTTTGCTCTAATTGAAAAAATCTACATAGCTTCAAATCAAGATGAATAAATTCAGCCAGTTAACTAACTGCTAAATCAAACTTAATAAGACCAGAGATGAATGTTAGTACTTGTCTGCTGTACAAAATAGGTGTGCGATAAATAAGTACTGATAATAATAACTTTTCTTTTGCTTACCTATTTTAATTTTGAAGGATTTATTCCACAAAGTATACTTATAAGTAATATAGCTACAACTATATTGAGCAGTTGCGGTTGCGGCATGGCAAATATAATTTGAATTGGAGTACCGAAAAAAGTTATATTACTACAAAAAACTGTAACTACCTATATAATACCTAAAAGGTAAAATAAGTCTTAAATCTGTAATATATCATTTCCATAACTCAAATTTGCATGCAAACGATACCAATTCACCTTTTGTACTAATCTACTTCAATGGGCATTAAAATACTAAATACATACATGTCAATGCGTTTCTTAATTGCTGCAGATAACGAAAACGGTTGACGAGTTTTACAAAATGTTGTGATTTGCAATTTAGAATAATATAAAGTTGCGATTGGAAGAGTTGTCCTAATTTTTTGCATTTTCATATACGCTTCAGTCGAAACATAAATAAAAATCAATATCAAATTGCGATATTATTATCTGTATGTTGAGTATGTAGCTCTTAAGCATGAGGTATTGAAGTATAGTCAACAAACTGTAGTTAGACTACAAGTTGTAGAGAATGGAATTCATGGACAATGCGACTTGTTTCATACATCAATGACAATAAAAAGATTCAAATCTGAAACCGAAATCAGAGAATGAAAAAGCTAGAGTTTCCGTGTTTTGAATTTATAGTTACCGTTTCCTGTAAATTGCTCATAAGCGATCAGGCAAAGTTTAAACTGCAAAATATATTTTCAGCAGGAAGCCATAAATAATTAACTTCCATAGCTTTAATTGCTACCAGGCATTGTTAATTAATGATTTACTCAAGATTAAAGTGTATTTAAAAACAAATTTACCTGATTTTCCCTAGAAAATAATTTTATACATTCGATTTCCAGCAGTCGTATTCTAACCATCAATGCTAACTACTCAGATAGTTTTGCTTTTCAAATTTAGCTTATCATATGCCCTATATAACTTCTGTCTGTTAAGTACTGGTAAATAAGTCTAAATAATAAAAAGTCAACTCTAATGGTTAAAGGTTAAGCATAACATATTCTTAATATGTTTTACAGGAATCTAATCTGTAACGTTTAGTATCCAAATTTAAATAGACTAAAACATAAATATTTTAAATTAGTATTATGTAATAATTTTAATTGTACAGGAGAGTATGACGGCCTTAACATATTGCAGCACTTTATGGAATGCCTGAGATATTTAAGTTTCTATGGAAAAAGAGCAGATATTCATCTTTTGACAGAAGTAAGACATTTTGGTCAATACCTTCTGCAATAAACTATTGTGTATTTAAATTGTAATCCAGAAGGAAAAATAAAGTTAAATAAATTTACAAGTACAATTATTTCTCACAATTGCAATTTGCAAAATATATGTATTATTGTTCGGTAGCACTATCTAGTGTGAATCAATTATTAATCTTTTTTAAACAATTTCGCAGTTTTTGATTGAATTCATCACTGCTTGAATATCTATTTTGTATTGTCTATTTAATACTATTTCATTTTTATTTCACGTAGCCAGCAAAACAAAATGTGCTACATTTAGCGTGTTCAAAGAAACGAGACAATAATTCTTCACGTCTAAGAACTATACTGGGCTACACGACTGCAAATGCAAGACTTCAGCCAGACAAAGTAATGAATTTTTATTCTAAACCCTTTGGGCAACCTTTGAAATTTGTGTTTACTATTTATTTTATTAATTCAACTATTGAATTTAGGATGGGAACATTCCTTTACTTGTGGCGGTGACTTTCCGGATCACGAGAAGCGTGCCAAGAACTGCTTACTAAACAAGGAGCTGCACAAATTGAATACCAAGGTGGCCTTTTGAAAGATACTGCTTCTTCATTTTAGGCAGTTAGGAACAAAGAATTACGATATTGCTTGGATATTAATGGATTCTGGAGCCTACGTTAACTCACTAATGTGAGAATATACACTTGTAGGAAATTCCAACTTGCCAACATCTCGGTTAATTTTAAAAACTTGTATAATATACATTTTTAATCTTTTTGATTTTACAGGGATCTTCAGACACCACTGCATATTGCTTCTGATCAAGGAGATGAGCGTTTTGTCAAAATGGTTTTATCTTTTACCGTGCCAAGGCTAATGTGATAGATAAATTTGGTATGCCAAAACTATTACTGTTCATATTTTAAATGCATATTTGGCTATTCATGTACTACTACATCTGAGATTATTTAAAATGTTTGTAAAACTAAGCGTTCCAATTTCCAATAAACAAAATATTGATTTATTGACTTTAAATGGGATTCTTAGGACACAGTCCAACTGTCTCTTGCAGTTACCAAAGGTCACAAAGACATCTTAGATATTCTTGTAGACAAATTCAAAGTTTCGGTATTCGAGAGAACAAAAGACGAAGTACTCTTGTGCACATAGCAAGTCTTCACGGTCATCCGGAAACTGCCATGTCTCT
>JABJWA020000044.1:0-64975 GCA_020352615.2 Yoshiicerus persimilis
TTTTATTTTTTCCAGGAAAAGGGGAAAAGTTCGATAAACCCTAAATTTTAGAGATCAAGGTCCGGGGGTTGGTTACGCAAAGGGAAGGTATTAGCACCCTAAACGTCTATAGTACTCTATAGGAACCTCTCGTTTTATTTATCTTTATGCTAAATTGATTACTTGTTTGTAAATAAATGCCTAAGTGTGAAAGGATTAAAGTGAGTTAAAAGGAAAATGTTTTGTTATTTAAAGAAAGGAAAGATGTTTTTGTTATTTTTATGATTTGGAAAGACAAAGTCTTTTGCCTACGTACCCGAGCGGGATCAAAATCACGTAGTTCGGGGTAAAAAGCCGAGTGATTTGTTTGATTGATTTTAAAGTTTGAAAATGTTGTTAAAGATAAGATGAGCCAAAGTGGCAAAAGAGTGAAGTTGATTGATTTTAATTGTAGAAAATAAAGTCTAATATGATTAAGATTGATTAAAGTTTGACTAAAAGAAAGCCGCTTGGTTTGAAATCCAAGGTTTGTTAATAAACATATTTTTGATGAAGTTTTTAAATATTTGAATGTTTTTGATTTTTTTATGGTTTTTTACTTGGAGTTAAAAAAAGATTAAGTGTGATAAAATAAACTAAACGCGAGAGATTTCATAATGACGTTGGATCAAAATGAAAGTCCCATTTTCCTTGGATTAAGAACTAAACTATACGGCATGAAAATGAATGCAATGCATATTCTCATTTATATTTTACATTTATCCTAAAATACATTCTAATGGCATAATAAATAAATAAAATGACAAATGAAAATAAAATGACAGATAGCAAAAAAATGCATGAGGTGATGTGAGATGCAAATAAATAAGATGCTAAAAATAAAAGAACAATAAAAAAAATAATAAAAATGCAGAGAAAAATAAAGAAATAAACAGGGAGGTGTAAAAAAATAAAATGGGGGGTGCAGGAAGTAAGAAAAAGATCAGATAGGAAGTAAACAGGCCCAAATACGTTGGGCCAGCAAGGGTTAGATCTGGGCCGTCTGATCATCCTGAGTCTGATCATTCAGACGCTGATGATCCAGCGTCTGATCGTTCAGACTCTGATGATCCAGCGTCTGATCGTTTCAGACTCTGATGATCCAGCGTCTGATCGTTCAGACTCTGATGGATCCAGCGTCTGATCATTCAGACTCTGATGATCCAGAGTCTGATGATCCAGATGTCTGCTGATAATACAGAGGCTGACGTTCAGAGCTCTCCCTGAATAGCTTTAAAATGATTGAATCTGGGCCGTTGATTGATCAACGCTCCAGATTCAATCTGGAATCACGCTATAAATAGCAATTTTCTTCCAAATTCTCCCATTTTCACTCTTTCCTTCTCTCTCTCTAGCCGAAAATTTCTCTCCCCTCTCTCTAGAACATAGTTGGCCGGAAAAATATTCCGACACGGTGGTCGGCTGGCCAGGACGGCGGCGCCAACCCCGCCGGAGAAGAAAACTTCTTATTTTTTTTAAAAACTTTTTCACTTTTTTGAAATCCTTTTCTATCTTCTCCTCGAATCTGAAGCTCGGATTCTTCAAAAACTTCTTACAAACGAGTAGATCTAAGTTTGAAAAAGTTTTGAGAAATCTACCTTTGAGTCTTATTCGGTACGGTTATGGCTTTGCTGGTTATTTTTTTAGTTTGGATTCGGTTGATGATTGTGGTTTTGGCTGTGTTGGATGTATGGCCGAATATGGTTTGGTTATGGATGAGGATTTATTGGCCGAAATCGGTTTGGTTTTTATGAAATTGTTGTTTTGTTCTTTTTGAAATTCTGTTTCTTTTTTTGTTTTTCTTTGTTGAAATGTTGTTTTTGTGTTGTTGTTTTTTTTTGTAGTAGATGAAAAAAAGAAAAATTCTCAAAATTGAAAGAAAGTTAGGGTTCTGTTTTTTCCTCTCCTTTTTCACTTCAATGACTGCCTCTATTTATAGCACTTGAAGAGCCTTGGAGGCCAAGTTCGGATTTTGTTTACTGAGAACGTTCTCAAGAACATTCTCAAGAACGTTCTCTTGATCGTTCTCTCTGTTCCAGCCCTGTTTGTGCAAAGAAAGGACACGTTTCTTCCAGCCGTAATGAGTTGTAAACTTGCTGGTCACTTGTGATTTTTTTTATTTTTTAATAAAAGAATAAAAAAAATACAAATAATAATAATAATAATAAACAGAATACAAATGGGAATAAAAGTAAAGGCCAAAAAAAAAAAAAGATGGACCTAAAACGAATAAAAAATGAGGTATTTTAAAATACCTCTCTGTCGAAATTTTGTTTGAAACGACGAAAAATCTCGGCTTTAAAAGACGAGAAAAAATGAAACGCAAATGGGTCAAAAATGGGGTATGACAAATGCCCCTATTTAAGTCTCTTCGTTATGGAGATTTAAAAGTGAAATTTCTAATTGACGGGTCGAAGAGACTTAATACAGAGTACACCATTTTGGACCAATTTCGACTGCAAAATGCTATGAATGCAATGCTATGAATGTTCGCGAGGCAAGCATGAATGGCAAGACGGCGAAGATGACCTGACTGAGGATAAAACAAAACAAAAGGATACCCGAATTCGTTAAAGAACGGGATCCGACTCCACTGGGATAGTGGTTTGACTGGGAGAAAGGTCGTCTACTATCGCATTGATTCAGAACGATAGCTTACTAAAGACAAAAGACCGATGTTACCTACTATCGTACAGATGATAGCTTAAAGAAGGCAAAAGAAGGAGACACTGCCTACTATCAACAAAAATGATGCTTAAAGAAGACAAATGACAGGTATTACCTACTACCGCGTACTGATAGCTTAAAGAAGGTAATATAAGAGAAGAGACATTGTCTACTATCGGTGTGAGGATAGCTTAATGAAGACAAACAATATATTTTACCTACTACCGTTGTGAGGATAGCTTAATGAAGGTAAAATATAAGAGAAATGACATGGTCTACTATCGGTGTGAGGATAGCTTAATGAAGACAGACAATATATTTTACCTACTACCGTTGTGAGGATAGCTTAATGAAGGTAAAATATAAGAGAAATGACATGGTCTACTATCGGTGTGAGGATAGCTTAATGAAGACAGACAATATATTTTACCTACTACCGTTGTGAGGATAGCTTAATGAAGGTAAAATATAAGGAAATGACATTGTCTACTATCGTGTGAGGATAGCTTAATGAAGACAGACAATATATTTTACCTACTACCGTTGTGAGGATAGCTTAATGAAGGTAAAATATAAGAGAAATGACATACTGGGGATGACATACTGGGGAAATTGAACGTATCGCAAGCCTATTTGTTTGTAGAACTTGCCACCGGAAAGTGTTTGATTGGTGACATCTCTGGACCAGACACACTGGGGATGACACTTCGGTGAGAATTCAAGATGTTCGTTTGTAGAACTTGCCGCTTGAAATGTTGATTGAAATGAAAGGATACGCTAAAGCAAGACTCAGGGTGGTTAATGCAACCATGTATGAGATGTTATGTATGTTGTATGTGATGTGTATATGCATGAATGTATGAATGTATGTATGATAGTACGACTTGTATGATTGTATGAATGATCACTTGTGTGATTGTATAACTGATGAACTTGATGAGACAAGATTGGACAGGTAAGATGGAAAGTGGACCGACGTCGCAATACAAACACTCGACAATCTTCATTGGGGATGACGCCATTGGGGACATATCAAAACGTTGACGGGGTAAAGCCCGACATATGCAACAACTGATGGGGAGTAAACACTTCCTGGGGAGAACGTGCTAATCCAAAAACCTGGCAGATGGTGTTCTGTGGTCATGCTTATCTTTGGTTTTCTTTTTCTTTTGAATCCCTAATTTTGCCTGGACCGCCCTTTCGGGTTTTCAGTCCACCGGGAATATATTCTTTTGTATGCCCCTAATTTTGCCTGGACCGCCCTTTCGGGTTTTCGATCCACCGGGACGCTCATTTTTGCCTAAGCCGCCCTTTCGGGTTTTCGACTTACCGAGCTCTTTTTCTTTTTTTTTTTCAAGCAATTGACCAAGTTCAACCTGCAGAGTTTATCCGTTCTCAGGACGGATGTTGACGCACACTTCACTTATTCATGAGTTCAGAGAGAATGTGTTTGTTGTTTATGCTTTCCAAAAGATATGAAAAAAGATTTATGATTTTGAAAAATATTTTGCTTCAAGTATTACCATCAAAAATGGAAGAAATTTTATAAACAGAATAAATGAGAATTCCAAATAAAGGCGCAGGCTCAAATTTATTTAATAGAGTGGTGGCCCGCCAATGGCGTGGCTCCACGGATCTCACAAAGTTTGGAAAAATGGCAAATAATATATGGGAAAGGTATATTGAACACAATAACCGCTATCCTCCCTAACAACTTTGAATTCCACTGTTGCTGTTGATGCTTCGAATCAGAGTCTCTTTGACAGCTAAGGATGCCCCAAGTGAATCATGTCCAACCTGATGCAGTTACTTTGTCTTGATCCTTAATTTTTGCATAGATCGCCCTTTCGGGTTTTCGACCTATCAGGATGATTATTTTCTGTTTATGTCTCTAATTTTTGCCTGGACCGCCCTTTCGGGTTTTCAGTCCACCGAGACGCTCATTTTTGCCTAAGCCGCCCTTTCGGGTTTTCGACTTACCGAGCTGTTCTTTTATTTTTTTAGACAAAGTATTTCTTGACTGCATCGGTGTTCACAGGACGGGGAAGCTCATCATCATCCATAGTTGCAAGAGTCATTGCACCACCGGAAAAAACTCTCTTGACGACATACGAGCCTTCATAGTTAGGCGTCCATTTGCCCCTGGAATCGGGTTGAAAAGATAAGATCTTTTTGAGCACGAGGTCTCCTTCTTGAATTCGCGGGGACGAACTTTCTTGTCAAAAGCTTGTTTCATCCTCTTTTGATATAGCTGTCCATGACACAAGGCAGTCATGCGTTTCTCTTCAATTAAGTTCAACTGATCATATCTGTTTTGGCACCATTCAGCCTCGGACAACTTGGCTTCCATCAGAACTCTCATTGACGGGATCTCGACCTCTACGGGAGCACTGCTTCCATGCCATATACTAAAGAGAAAGGGGTTGCCCTGTTGAGGTGCGCACTGAAGTACGATACCCATGCAAAGCGAATGGTAACATCTCATGCCAGTCTTTGTAAGTGACTACCATTTTCTGAACAATCTTCTTGATATTCTTGTTTGCAGCTTCGACTGCACCATTCATCTGAGGTCTGTAAGGAGAAGAATTATGGTGCTCAATCTTGAAGTCGTTACACAACTCTTTCATCATCTTGTTATTCAAATTTGTTCCATTGTCCGTGATGATTCTATTAGGAACACCGTAGCGACAGATGATCTGATTCTTGATAAACCGGACTACTACTTGCTTGGTCACATTGGCATAAGATGCTGCTTCGACCCACTTGGTGAAGTAATCAATGGCCACTAGAATGAAACGATGTCTGTTTGAAGCCTTTGGTTCGATCCTACCAATCATATCGATGCCCCACATAGAGAACGGCCATGGAGAGGAAAGAACATTGAGGGTAGTCGGCGGTACATGAATTTTATCGGCATAGATCTGACACTTGTGACATTTCCTGGCATGTTTGTAACAATCAGATTCCATCGTCATCCAGTAGTAACCTGCTCTCAGCATTTTCTTAGCCATTGCGTGCCCATTGGAGTGAGTTCCGAAGGAGCCTTCATGTATCTCATGCATCAATAACTCTGCCTCGTGTTTGTCCACACATCTGAGCAAAACCATGTCGAAGTTTCTTTTGTACAATACATCTCCGTTCAGGAAGAAACTGCCGGACAATCTTCTTAAGGTCTTCTTGTCTTTGTTGGATGCTCCGAGTGGGTACTCTTGACTTTGAAGGAAACACTTGATATCATGAAACCATGGCTTGTTGTCAACAACTTCCTCGGCTGCGAATACATGAGCGGGCCTCTCAAGGCGTTGGATGCTGATCGTTGGCATGTCATTCCGGTGGTTCACCTTGTACATAGAAGATAAAGTAGCTAGAGCATCTGCCATCTGATTCTCGTCACGAGGGATGTGGTGCAACTCAACTTTGTTGAAGAAAGTCAGCAAACGTCTTGCATAGTCTTTGTAAGGAATCAAGCCGGGGTGGCGAGTTTCCCATTCTCCTTTGATCTGGTTGATTACGAGTGCTGAATCTCCATATATGTCGAGATTCTTAATCCTTAGATCAATAGCTTCCTCGATGCCCATGATGCACGCTTCATACTCAGCAATGTTGTTTGTACAATCAAATAGCAGCCTGGCAGAAAAAGGAATGTGAGTGCCTTTAGGAGTGATGATGACTGCCCCAATTCCGTTGCCATAGACATTGACGGCTCCGTCGAATATCAAACCCCATCTGGATTCAGGATCTGGACCTTCTTCAGGTAATGGTTCATCGCAATCCTTCATCTTCAAATACATGATCTCCTCGTCGGGAAATCAAACTTAATGGGCTGATAGTCTTCAACTGGTTGGTGAGCCAAATGATCAGCAAGGATACTTCCTTTGATTGCTTTTTGAGTGCGGTATTCGATGTCATATTCGGACAGTAACATCTGCCACCGGGCAATTCTTCCTGTCAAAGCAGGCTTCTCAAAGATGTACTTGATCGGATCCATTTTAGATATCAACCAAGTGGTGTGATTAACCATATAATGACGGAGGCGTTTGGCGGCCCAGGCTAGAGCACAACAAGTCTTTCAAGCATGGAATACCGAGATTCACAATCTGTAAACTTTTTGCTCAAGTAATAAATTGCATGCTCCTTTCTTCCGGTCTCATCTTGCTGTCCGAGCACACAACCCATAGAATCTTCTAGCACGGTCAGATACATGATTAGAGGTCTTCCTTCAACTGGAGGGATAAGAATCGGAGGTTCTAGCAAATACTCTTTGATGCTGTCGAAGGCTCTCTGGCAATCTTCCGTCCAAACAATCCCTTGATCTTTACGGAGTAGTTTGAATATTGGTCCACATGTGGCGGTCATATGAGAGATGAATCTGGAGATGTAGTTCAGACGCCCAAGAAACCCTCTTACTTGTTTTTCTGTTTTCGGAGCAGGCATTTCTCTGATAGCTCTGACTTTATCTGGATCTACCTCAATACCCTTCTGACTAACAATGAAACCCAAAAGCTTCCCGGATCTGACACCAAAAGTACACTTGTTAGGGTTCAAACGAAGTTGATACTTTCTCAGACGTTGGAACATCTTCAGCAAATACTCGACGTGTTCCTCTTCAGTTCCTGACTTGACGATCATATCATCCACATAAACCTCGATTTCCTTGTGCATCATGTCGTGGAAGAGAGTAGTCATGCCCCTCTGATAAGTAGCACCTGCATTTATCAAACCAAATGGCATTACTTTGTAGCAGAAAGTGCCCCAAGGCGTGATGAAAGATGTCTTCTCTCTGTCTTCAGGTGCCATCTTGATTTGATTGTAACCGGAGAAACCATCCATGAAGAGAAGACTTTGGACTTGGCGGTACTATCGACCAACACATCAATATGGGGTAAAGGGAAATCATCCTTTGGACTGGCCTTGTTCAGATCTCGGTAGTCGACACACATTCTGACCTTACCATCTTTCTTCGGGACAGACACTATGTTGGCCAACCATTGAGGATACTCAGATGTGACAAGGAAACCTGCATCAATTTGCTTTTGTACCTCTTCTTTGATCTTGAGAGCCATATCGGGATGAGTTCTTCTCAGTTTCTGCTTAACTGGCGGACATTCGGGCTTCAAAGGTAAATGGTGCTCCACAATATCAGGATCTAACCCCGGCATATCTCGGTATGACCATGCAAACACGTCGACGTATTCTTTGAGCAGTTCTATCACCTTCTCTTTAACAGTCGCTTCGAGCAGTGCCCCGATTTTGATTTCCTTCTTATCTTCCTCGGAACCCAAGTTAATCACTTCCAACGCTTCTTCATGAGGCTGAATGACCTTCCTTTCATACTCTAGTAACCGAGAGATCTCATCGGGAATCTCTTCATCCTCCTCTCTTCAGCTTCGTAGACAGGGAACTCAAAGTTGGGAGAGAGCATAGGGTTACAGTGTTCAACGGGTTATTGATGTTTAAACTGCATATATGATTCATGATTGGTTTTAGTAAACAAGTAAATGCGGATATTTTGCAATTGTTTTAAGAAAAAGAAAGAAAAAGAAGAAGAAAAGGTTTTTTGGTTCTTTGAGTTGCCATTTTTCCGGAAAAAAACACAAAAAAACAAAGTTGGATAAAGACGACATTTTCATTGATGGGAATACATAAAGTTAAAAGCCCTACACAAGTTCACCTTCGCCTTGGGCGGGACGAAAGGATTTTTTTTTAAAAGACAAAACAACAAAAACACATTACTTGGACACATGAGTAACTGAGGGAATGTCAACAGCGTCCCAATTGCGGCTAATCCCTCCTTGTGTCACAAAATTATGTGCCACTCCTTCAGGATTGTCATTAATGAAATTCTGGCCAGGCAATAGGATACTAATAGGTTCTGAACCAACAGGTTCTGAACAGAACTTAGCACAATTATAAAAGCAAATAAAAGGCAGAAAATAAAAGTGCAGGAAAGCTAAAAGCACACAAGGTTTGTTAACCCAGTTCGGAGTAAACACCTCCTACTCTGGGGGATACCAATCCAGGAAGGAAATCCACTATAGGATTTAACCCAAAGACTCAAGACACTGACTCCCAGTTCCCAGCCTTAGCAATTAAACTCCTCCTAGTCAGACTTCTACCCAACTCTGAGTATTAGAATCCTCTAACTTCCTATTCAAGCAACTAAACCCAGCTACTTGAACAACCCTTAACAATCCCCTGTTTTGAACAACACTTCAATAACACAAGACTTCATTCGTACCTAAAGGCTTAGAATGAATTACAACTCTATAAAACTCTAAACCAACTCAAAGCATTGAGTGGTGCACAAAATAAAGCTAACAGCTTAAAACTAACACAGACTCAATTTTCTGAATTAAAACTCTCTAATTCGTAGTCTTGAAAGCAGCAGCACTCCTCCTTATATAGTCTTCAGTCTTGCAGCATAAATAACAAACTAATCTTCTGAATTGATTTGTTACTGAAATAAGATTGATCCAATAAAGTAACAAATAAAACTGCATTGTATCTTTTAAAGATTAGAACAGAAAATACGAAGTTCATAAACTTGAACCAAATCTTCAATGAGATCTTCTCCAAATAAACAGCATTCTAGAAGCAATATACTAAGATAATTCCTTGCTAAATCTCCAAAGATACGCACAAAAACAATCCAGAAAACCCAGCTTCTGATGTGGTCAACAGAAGTCAACGCTGGCTTCAGAACCTGAAATCAGCTTCTGAACTGCTACAGTGCTTCTGATGACATTCAGCTTCTGATGGCATTTCAGCTTCTGAATGGCTTCAAATGAAAAACTTGCAACTGAAGAAATGTTCTACATATGGAGATGCTTCTATTCAACACTTTGGTTTTGCCAAAACATGCAGCCAACACCAAAAGACTCAACAATCTCCCCCTTTGGCAAATTTTTGGCTAAAACCATCCAAGTTCTTCAATCTCCCTTAAAATCAACTCAGCAATGAAGAACTCCACAAACATATATCATAGCATAAACATAAGCAGCGGACACAGCTATGAATAACACAAACCAGCTTCAGTTCTACAAACATAACAGCTACTGAAGCACACATATGCTACTGATCAACTCCTGATCATCACAAACATGGTATCAGAGCTACTAATCAACTCCCCCTGAAGCTTCACAAACACATAAACAATCACTCCAGCTTCACAACACTCCCCCTGCAACTCAGCTTCTCACAAAATCACACAAACTCCCCCTGACTTCTGAACTACAGAGAAATGTTATCAGAGCATATCAGACTTCAGACACACTTCAGGATCACAAAAACACTCAGGATCATAACAATCTTGTACTCCCCCTGAGACACATCTCCCCTCATCATATCTGGACATATCTTGTTTGGTATCAGAGCAAAACTAGTCACCTTCTGAATCAATTCTGAAAACACTGACACTGAACATCTGAAATGCAGCAATACATCTTCTAATTCTTGGTATCAGAGCCAACACATTGCATAAGATTTTCTCCCCCTTTTTAGCCACAAAATTCTGACAAATCTCAGACTTCAAATAGGGAATAAAACTCACAACATGTCAACACAGTCCTTGAACTTCAGACTTAGACTCAGAATCAGCATCACACTTAGCACTAGCACAAGCTGGCAGGTACTCTATCTTCCTCACATCCAGTTTGCATTAATTGCTATAAGTCTTCATGTAAACACACACCTAACTTGC
Organism: Yoshiicerus persimilis; assembly: GCA_020352615.2. Lineage (NCBI taxonomy): Eukaryota > Metazoa > Arthropoda > Collembola > Entomobryomorpha > Tomoceridae > Yoshiicerus > Yoshiicerus persimilis. The sequence continues at coordinate 10,385 of JABJWA020000044.1, forward strand.
TCCTTAAGTTTTCAAACTGTTTAGCATCCAAGGCCTTTGTGAAAATGTCAGCAACTTGTTCTTCAGTAGCTACATGTTCCAGCTGAATAACTTTGTCCTCCACAAGGTTTCTGATAAAATGATGTCTGATATCTATGTGTTTAGTTCTGCTGTGCTGTATTGGGTTCTTAGAGATGTTGATAGCACTCAAATTGTCACAAAACAATGTCATAGTTCCTTGTTCAATGTTGTACTCCTCCAGCATCTGCTTCATCCAAACCAGTTGTGAACAACTACTCCCAGCAGCAATATACTCAGCCTCAGCAGTTGACAATGAAACACAGTTTTGTTTCTTGCTGAACCATGAAATTAAATTATTTCCTAAAAAGAAACAACCTCCTGAAGTGCTCTTCCTGTCATCAGCACTTCCAGCCCAGTCAGCATCACAATATCCCATCAGTTCAGAACTTGAACTGTGTGAATACATGATTCCATAGTCACTTGTGCTATTCACATACTTCAGGATCCTCTTCACTTGTGTCAGATGACTCATCTTAGGATCAGCTTGATATCTTGCACATACTCCAACAGCATAAGTGATATCAGGTCTGCTTGCAGTTAAGTACAATAAGCTCCCTATCATGCTTCTGTACTGACTTTGATCAACTGATACTCCTTGTTCATCTTTAGTTAGCTTCAGATGAGTAGCAGCTGGTGTCTTCTTATGAGCAGCAGATTCCATTCCAAACTTCTTCACTATGTTCTTGGCATATTTACTCTGAGAAATGAAGATTGTATCTTCCATTTGCTTGACTTGTAATCCAAGAAAATAAGTCAGTTCACCAACTAACTCATTTCAAATTCTGACTGCATTTGCTGAACAAACAATTTGACCATCTTCTGAGACATCCCTCCAAACACTATATCATCCACATAAATCTGAGCAATCATCAGACTTCCATTTTCATCTTTCACAAACAAAGTCTTATCAGAACCTCCTTTTCTGTAACCTTGAGCCACAAGAAATTGAGTCAGCCTTTCATACCATGCTCTTGGTGCTTGCTTCAATCCATATAAAGCCTTCTTCAACTTGTACACATGATCTGGAAACTTATGATCCACAAAACCTTTAGGCTGTTCAACATACACTTCTTCTTGCAGATATCCATTCAGAAATGCACTCTTCACATCCATCTGAAACAGTTTGAACTTGAGAATGCAGGATACACCCAACAGTAGTCTTATGGACTCTAGTCTGGCCACAGGTGCAAAGGTCTCATCAAAATCAAGTCCCTCTACTTGAGTATAACCCTGAGCAACCAACCTTGCCTTGTTTCTGACCACAGTACCATTTTCATCTGTTTTATTCTTGAATATCCACTTAGTGCCAATCACATTCAGCCCTTCAGGTCTTGGAACCAGATCCCACACTTCACTCCTTTTGAATTGATTCAACTCATCTTGCATTGCTTCAATCCAAAATTCATCAGTTAGGGCTTCTTTCACATTTTTAGGTTCAAACTTTGACACAAAGCATGAATCAGTAGCAGCAGATCTGATCTCCTGGTTCTGACACCTTGATCTAAGCTTCCAATGATTAAGTCTTTAGGATGATCCTTCTGAACTCTAATTGATGGCCCTTTACCAGTAGGAACATGATCTGGATGAACTTCTGCTTCTTCAGACTCTGAATGCTTTTCTGCTTCTGAAGTTTGTTCTTCTGATGCTTCAGACTCTGGAACAACTTCAGACTCATCTCTTTCATTCTCAGCAGACAGATCATCAATAACCACATTAATGGACTCCATCACAACCTTGGTTCTGGAATTAAACACCCTATAAGCTCTGCTGTTCACTGAATAACCCAGGAATATGCCCTCATCAGACTTAGGATCCAGTTTTCTTCTATTTTCCCTGTCAGCCAAAATGTAGCATCTGCTCCCAAACACATGGAAATATTTCACAGTTGGCTTTCTTCCTTTCCATAATTCATACAAGGTACAAGTGGTTCCCTTCTTCAAAGTGACTCTGTTATGAATATAACAGGCAGTATTCATTGCTTCAGCCCAAAACATATATGGCAGCTTCTTAGCATGCAGCATAACTCTTGCACATTCTGCTAATGTCCTATTCTTCCTCTCAACTACACCATTTTGCTGAGGTGTGATAGGTGCAGAAAACTCATGTTTTATACCTTCAGAAGCACAGAATTCTGAAAAACTCTTGTTTTCAAATTCTTTGCCATGATCACTTCTGATTCTGACAATACCACAGTCCTTCTCTCTTTGTAGTTGAATGCACAGCTCTTTAAATACTTCAAAAGTATCAGACTTTTCTCTAACAAAGCTAACCCATGTGAATCTTGAGTAGTCATCTACCATTACAAAAGCATACCTCTTTCCTCCAATACTCTCTACTTGCATAGGCCCCATTAAATCCATATGAACAAGTTCTAGTACTTTAGTAGTTACCTGGTGAACTAATCTGGGATGAGACTTTCTTGTTTGTTTTCCAATTTGACAATCACCACAAACATTGTCCTCATTGATCTTCAGATTAGGTACACCTCTGATAGCTTCAGTACTTAGGATTTTCTTCATGCCTTTCAGATGCAGATGTCCCAGTTTCTGGTGCCAGAGTTTGACTTCCTCTTCTGAGCTCATAAGACAAGAAGTCAGACTTCTTTCTTCTTCAGAAACCCACAAATAACAATTGTCTTTGGATCTGCAGCCCCTCATCTGAATCTTACCTTCCTGATCAGTAACAATACACTCTTGCTTGTTGAAATTCACCTTTAAATCTTGATCACATAGCTGGCTAATACTGATCAGATTAGAGGTTAATCCTTCCACCAGTAGCACATCATTAAGTCTGGGCAAACCTTCACTGATCAAATCACCAATACCCAGAATCTGACCTTTTACTCCATCTCCAAATGTCACATAGCTTCTGGAGTATGATCTGATATTGCTCAGCAGCTTCTTCACACCAGTCATGTGCCTTGAACACCCACTATCAAAGTACCAGTCTTCTCTTGAAGTGGCTCTCAATGAAGTATGAGCTATAAGGCCTACATTCTGAACTTTGGGCTTCCACACCTTCTGAACATTGTGTCTGGTTGCAGCTGGTTGCACTCTTCTATATTGAAAATGTTCAGGATAGCCATAAAGTTTGAAGCAGAAAGGTTTGATATGCCCCTTCTTACCACAATGATGACAGATCCAGGTATGATTTCTCCTCCTTCTGTTTCTGAAAACTTCTGGGGTTGCTTCTGAGCATGCTTCTGAGCTTGCATCTGAGGCTCTGAGCTTCTGAGTTTGCTTCTGACCTTGCATCTGGGCTTGCTTCTGAGGTCTCATCTTAGATGTTCCAATCATAGGATCATGAGTTTGAGTAGCAGGAACAAACTTTTAACTGGATTTTTCTGCTTGAGGTTCAGACTCTGATCAACAAACCTAAACCAGTTTTTCCTTGTTTCTGAGCTCCAAAATTTCCTCCAACACATCAGTAGCAGTATTCATCATTCTAACCTGCTTTTTCATATGCTCAAGTTGGGAATTTAGTTGGTTCACTTCTTCTTTCAATTCTGAATTCTGCACCAAAAGTTCACCTTTTTCAGCCTCCAGTTGACAAATAGTCTCCTTCTGATCCAGAACTTGTTTGCAAACCTCAGCACTTCTGGTATATAGCTTCTTGTAGTTGTCAGCTAGTTCATCATATGAGGTTTTAGCAGCTTCAGACACAGATGAAGCTTCAGACTCTGAGTCAGACTCTGAAAAAGTCTCAGACTCTAAAACAGCTTCATTCTTCAAGATAGCTCCTGACCTTACCATCAGACTAGTATCACACTTACCAGATTCACTACAGCATCTTCTTCAGAATCATCATCAGACCATGAAACAGCTAGGCTCTTCTTCTGCTTCTTAAGAAAAGTAGGACATTCAGACTTGATATGTCCATAGCCCTCACACTCATAGCACTGCACACCTTTGGCTTGGTTACTTTTCTCCTCAGACTTGGTCTTCTTCTCATCAGTTTGTTGCTTCTTGTTGTTGAATCTGAAATTCTGACCTTTGGCTTTGGATTTTCTGTCAACATTCTTCAGAATCTTGTTGAATTGTTTTCCCAGCAACACTAGAGCTTCTGATAAATCATCCTCTCATCAGACTCTTGTTGATCATCAGCTTCAGAATTAACTGCAAAAGCTACTCCTTTCCCTTTCTTCTCAGGCTGTTTACAAAAGCAGTCTCAAAATTCAGCAAGACCCAATCAGCTCCTCAACCTTCATAGTGGTAATATCATGAGCCTCTTCTATTGCTGTAACCTTCATGTCAAACCTTCTGGGCAGGGACCTGAGGATTTTTCTCACTAACTTCTCATCAGACATCTTCTCCCCAAGAGAATCAAAAGAATTTGCCATGTCCAGCACATTCATGTAGAAATCCTGAATAGTTTCATCCTCCTTCATCTTCAGGTTCTCAAACTTAGTGGTCAGCAACTGCAGTCTGGACATCTTCACCTTAGAGGTTCCTTCATGAGTTGTTTTCAAATTTCCCAGGCATCCTTTGCAACAGTACACTGTTTGATAAGTCTGAACATGTTCTGGTCCACACCATTGAAGATTGCATTCAAAGCTTTTGAATTTCCCAGTGACAGATCATCTTCAGCTTTGGTCCACTCCTCTTCAGGCTTCAGAACCTCAGTTTTGTTACCATCTTTGTCTAAAACCACAGGATGATCCCAGCCTTTAATCACAGCTTTCCAAGTCCTGCTGTCAATAGATTTTAGAAAGCACACATCCTAGACTTCCAATACTCATAGTTTGTGCCATCTAGTAGGGGTGGTCTATTGACATATCCTCCTTCTCTATCCATGCTTGCCAGAAATTAACTCCTCTGGATCTCACCCAAATCACAGGCAGGGTGCCTGCTCTGATGCCAATTGAAATTCTGGCAGGACAATTAAGAGACTAACAGGTTCTGAACAACAGGTTCTGAACAAACAGAGCACAATACAAAACACAATCAAACAGCAGAAAATAAAGTGCAGGAAAGTAAAAAGGCACACAAGGTTTGTTAACCCAGTTCGGAGTAAACACCTCCTACTCTGGGGGATACCAATCCAGGAAGGAAATCCACTATAGGATTTAATCCTTAAGACTCAAGACACTGACTCCCAGTTCCCAGCCTAAGCAATTAACTCCTCCTAGTCAGACTTCTACCCAACTCTTGAGTATTAGAATCCTCTAACTTCCTATTCAAGCAACTAAACCCAGCTACTTGAACAACCCTTAACAATACCCTGTTTTGAACAACAACTTCAATAACACAAAACTTCATTCGTACCTAAAGGCTTAGAATGAATTACAACTCAATAAAACTCTAAACCAACTCAAGCATTGAGTGGTGCACAAACAAAGCTAAAGCTTAAACACTAAGACTCAATTCTCTGAATTTATCTATTCTTCGTAAGTCTTGAACAGCAGCAGCACTCTCCTTTTATAATCTTCAGCAAGCAACATAATATGAATCCAATCTTCTGAATTGATATGTTTCTGAATTATGAATGCTCAATAAGGAACAAATAAATCTGCAATGTATCTGCAAAAGATTGCTTCAGAAAATACGAACATTCATAAAACACGAGCCAAATCTTCATAAGATCTTCACCAAATCAATCAGCATTCTAGAAGCATATCCTTGAATAAATCCTTGTTAAATCTCGCAAAGATTCGCGCAGAAATAACTCAGAAAAACCAGCTTCTGAAGAAGTCAACGAAAGTCAACGCTGCAATAGTGCGTCTGATGCTTCAGAAGCACATTTCAGCGTCTGAAGGCTACAGTGCGTCTGAAGGCATTTTCAGCTTCTGAAGGCATTTTCAGCTTCTGAACAGCTTCAAATCAATTTCTTGCAACTGAAGACTTGTTTAAACATGGAGATGCTTCTATTCAACACATTGGATTTGCCAAAACATGCAGCCAACTTCAAAATACTCAACAATCTGAACGAGAAAAATAGGATACAACTCTCAATTATTCGACATCTAAGAAATGCATAACATAAAAAAATTAAAGAAATTTTATTATCACTATTTGAAAAATTGCCCATAGACTCTTGAATTGCTTACCGACCCCTCAAACTGCCAAATATACCCCTTCACGATTTTAACTCCGGAACTATTCGGAAGTTACTCCCAACTCCTGATCGCTCAAGTTCGGGAGTTACGACCAATACTCCTTGTACATAATAGACACCATGTTCGTTTCCCCCATGAACATAACCACTGATAGTTTACTTTGTTGGAGAAATGTTGAACGGGCTGATAGAGGATGTTGAGTAGTTAGATGTTGGCACATGATTTTGTAAATTCAATGTGTTCAGCAAAGCATCGCCATGTGTTAGAGAAGGCTTCAGTTGCAAAAAACCCTCGTTTTTTGAGGGGGTTTTAGAACATTTTTAAAAGAAAGGTCTTCAGTTGCAAGTGGTTCAGACGCTGACAAAACAAGCTTAGAAGCTGAAAATTCCTTCAGGACGCCGAGGAACAGTGCTTATGAACCTTTCAGAGCACTATTTAGAGCGTTGACCCGCGTTGACTTCTTCAGAGCTGGTTTTTCTGAGTTATTTTTGTGCGAATCTTTGCGAGATTTAACAAGGATTTATCCAAGCATATGCTTCTAGAATGCAGATTGATTTGGTGAAGATCTTCATGAAGATTTGGCTCGTGTTTATGAATTCGTATTTTCTGAAGCAATCTTGGCAAGATACATTGCTGTTTATTTATTTCCTTATTGGGCATTCATAATTCAGAAACATATCAATTCAGAAGATTGATTCAGTTTATGTTGAGCTGCTGAAGCTTATAAAGGAGTGTCTGCTGCATTGTTCAAGACTAACGAATGAGAGAGTTTAATTCAGAGAATTGAGTCTTAGTGTTTTAAGCTTTAGCTTTATTTGTGACACCACTCAACTGAGTTGGTTTAGGTGTTTATTGAGTTGTAATTCATTCTAAAGCCTGTAGGTACGAATGAGTTCTGATGTATTGAAGTGTGTTCTTCAAAACTGGGTAGTTGTTCAGGTTCTGTTTAGTGACTGGGTTTAGTTACTTGATAGGAAGTTGAGTGTTCTAATACTCAACGTGTTGGGTAGAAATCAGACTAGGAGGAGGTTAATTGCTTAGGCTGGGAACAGGGGTGTCTGTGTCTTGAGTCTTAAGGATTAATCCTATAGTGGATTTCCTTCCTGGATTGGTATCCCCAGAGTAGGAGGTGTTTACACCGAACTGGTTAACAAACCTTTGTGCCTTTTATCTTTCCTGCACTTTATTTTCCTGCTGCTGAATGTTTTTGATTGTGCTCTGTTTTTGCAATTTATTTGTGCCCTGATATTGTTCAGAACCTGTCCAGCCAGAATTTCAATTGGCATCAGAGCAGGCACCCTGCCTGTGTTTGGGTGAGTTCCAGAGTAGTTAATGTCTGGCGTTATGGAGAGAGAAGGAGGTTATGTCAACAGACCACCATACTTGATGGCACAAATTATGAATACTGGAAATCTAGGATGTGTGCCTTTCTGAAATCCATTGACAGCAGGACTTGGAAAGCTGTGTCAAAGGCTGGGATCATCCAGTAGTTTTAGACAAAGATGGGAACAAAACTGAGGTTCTGAAACCTGAAGAAGAGTGGACTAAAGCTGAAGATGATCTGTCACTTGGGAACTCAAAGCCTTGAATGCAATATTCAATGGTGTTGATATGAACATGTTCAGACTCATCAAGCAGTGTACAGTTGCAAAGGATGCCTGGGAAATTCTGAAAACCACTCATGAAGGAACCTCAAAGGTCAAGATGTCCAGACTCCAGTTGCTGACCACTAAGTTTGAGAACCTGAAGATGATGGAGGATGAAAATATTCAGGATTTCTACATGAATGTGCTGGATATGGCAAATTCTTTTGAGTCTCTTGGGGAGAAGATGTCAGATGAGAAGATAGTGAGAAAATCCTCAGGTCACTCCCAGAAGATTTGACATGAAGGTGACAGCCATAGAAGAAGCTCATGACATCACCACTATGAAGGTTGAGGAGCTGATTGGGTCTTTGCTGAATTTTGAGACTGCCTTTCTGCAAACAGCCTGAGAAGAAAGGGAAAGGAGTAGCTTTTGCAGTCAATTCTGAAGCTGATGATCAACAAGAGTCTTGATGAGGATGATGATGACTTATCAGAAGCACTTGTGTTGCTGGGGAAACAATTCAACAAAATTCTGAAGCAGGTTGACAGAAAATCCAAATCAAAGGTCAGAACTCAGACTCAACAACAATAAGCAACAAACTGAAGAAAATAGCAAACAAGCAAAAGGTGTGCAGTGCTTTGAGTGTGAAGGCTATGGACATATCAAGACAGAATGTCCTACTTTTCTCAAGAAGCAGAAGAAAAGCCTAACTGTATCTTGGTCTGATGAGGATAGCTCAGAAGGTGAGGTTGAGAGTAAGTCAGCTAAACATGTTGCTGCTCTTATGGTTTCAGAAGCTTGTTCAAAGTCTGTAGCCTATTCAGAGTCTGAAACATCATCAGAAACTGAAACTTCATCAGAATCTGAAGCCTGTGATGAAGAATTGATTTTTGAGGAACCAGCTGTTTCTTATGAAGAATTATATCTCAGAAATCAAGAACTGTGCAAGTTATTAGAGAATCAGAAGGAAACTGTGTGTCAGCTGCAGTCTGAAAGAGTGTTCATTTAGGACAGATTTCTGATCTTAAAGATGAAGTAACTCAATTGAATTCCCAACTTGATCAGATGAAGAAGCAAGTTAGGATGATGAACTCTGCTACTGATGTGGTGGAGGAGATTTTGGATGCTCAGAAACAAGGAAACATAAGGGCTTAGGATTTGTGGATGAGAGTCTGAACCTCAAGCAGAAAAATCCAGTTAAAAAGTTTGTTCCTGCTACTGAACTTATGATCCTATGATTGGGACATCTAAGATGAAACCTCAGAAGCAAGCTCAGAAGCAAGCTCAGAAGCAACCTCAGAAGCAAGCTCAGAAGCACCTCAGAGCACATCAGATTCAACCCCAGAAGTTTAACAGAAACAAAGAAGAAATCATACTTGGGTTTGTCATCACTGTGGAAAGAAGGGCATATCAAACCATTTTGTTTCAAACTGTATGGTTATCCTGAGCACTTTAAATACAGAAGAGTTGAACCTGCTGCAAAAAGAGTCAATGTTCAGAAGGTGTGGAAACCCAAATGTCAGACTGTTGGTCTAATGGCTCATACTTCTCAGAAAGCTATCATCTAAGAAAGACTGGTACTTTGATAGTGGCTGCTCTAGACACATGACTGGTGTGAAGAAGTTGCTGAAGAATTAAGACCTTTCCAGAAATTATGTAACATTTGGTGATGGAGCAAAAGGAGAGATTCTTGGAATAGGTGACTTGATCTGTGATGGTTTACCAAGACTTGAATGATGTGTTACTTGTGAAAGGGTTAACATCTAATCTGATCAGTATCAGTCAGTTGTGTGATCAAGACTTGAAGGTGAATGTTCAATAAGAAAGAATGTTTGGTAACTGTCAAGGAGGTAGTGTTCTGATGAGGGGCTGCAGATCAGAAGATAATTGTTATTTGTGGAAATCTGAAGAAGAAGACAAAATCTGTCAGAATGCTGAGCATTAAACTTGAAGGGTTTGAAGAATGTCAAGTCTGTGCAACCCAATGTCAAGGTTAATGAACAGAGTAGCAAAGAAACTGATTCTAGTGAAGCTGAGGAATATGTAATCATCAGACTTTCTGTGCAGAAGAAATTGATAGACTTCAGAAGAAGATTGCTAAGTGGAATGTTCTGATTGTGATTCTTCAAATGTTTGTCTGCATAAGGACTTATAGCAATTACAGCAAGCTGGATGTGAGGAAGATAGAGTACCTGCCAGATTTGCTAATGCTAGTGATCTGAACTGATGTCTGAGTCTGATACTGGGACTGATTTTGAAGATTTTGTGAGTTGCCTATTGATTTTTGTTCCCTATGTGAAGCATGGTTTGTCATAATTTTGTGGCTAAAAAGGGGGAGAAAAACTTATGTTTAAGATCAGACTAGGAGCTGTTCAGAGTGTGTTCGTCAAGAATTGTAGCTGTGTTCAGAAGCTGACTAGATTTGTTCAGAAGTGATGTTTGTTCAGAGTTCAGAACCAATGCAACAAGAGATGTGCAGATGTGATTAGGGGGAGTGTGTGTCTCAGGGGGAGTACATAGATGTTATGTTCCTGAGTGATTGATGTGTCCGATTTCAGAGTTTCAGAAGCCTATGTCTCAGACATTTACTGCAGTTCAGAAGTAAGGGGGAGTCTGTATGTGAGCTGAGTTGCAGGGGGAGAGTTGTGAAGCTGGAGTGTTGTTTAGTGTTTGTGAAGCTTCAGGGGAGTGTTCTTATGATGATCAGATATGCTGAAGTATTTCTGAGTTGTTCAGAAGCTGTTTATGTGTGCTTCAGTTGTTCAGAAGCTGAAGCTGGTTGGTTTTTATGCATAACATAGCTGAATCCGCTGCTTATCTCTATGTTATGATTATCTTTGTGGAGTTCTTCATTGCTGAGTTGTTTATGTGGATTTGAAGAGCTCGTATTTGTGAAACATTGGTTTTAGCCAAAAATTTGCCAAAGGGGGAGATTGTTGAGTATTTTGAAGTTGGCTGCATGTTTTGGCAAATCCAATGTGTTCAATGGAAGCATCTCCATGTGTATAACAAGTCTTCAGTTGCAAGAAATTTGATTTGAAGCTGTTCAGACGCTGAAAAGCCTTCAGAAGCTGAAAATTCCTTCAGACGCAGAACAGTGCTTCGAACTTCAGACGCAGTCTGATGCTTCAGACGCACTATTCCAGCGTTGACCCCGTTGACTTCTTCAGAAGCTGGTTTTTCTGAGTTATTTTTGCGCGAATCTTTGCGAGATTTAACAAGGATTTATTCAAGCATGATGTCTTCTAGAATGCTGATTGAATTGGTGAAGATCTTATGAAGATTTGGCTCGTGTTTTATGAATGTTCATATTTTCTGAAGCAATCTTTGCAAGATACTTTGCAGATTTATTTGTTTCTTATTGGCCATTCATAATTCAGAACATATCAATTCAGAAGATTGATTCAGATTTATGTTAGATGCTGAAGCTTATTAAAGGAGTGCTGCTGCTATTGTTCAAGACTTACGAATAATAGAGTAAATTCAGAGAATTGAGTCTTAGTGTTTAAAGCTTTAGCTTGTTTGTGCACCACTCAACTGAGTTGGTTTAGGTGTTAATTGAGTTGTAATTCATTCTAAGCCTGTAGGTACGAATGAAGTTTTGTTTTTGAAGTGTGTCTTCAAAACTGGTAGTTTAGTTCAAGTTGTTAAGTGACTGGGTTTAGTTACTTGGATAGGAAGTTAGAGGTTTTCTAATACTCAACGTGTTGGGTAGAAATCAGACTAGGAGGAGGTTAATTGCTTAGGCTGGGAACAGGGGTGTCTGTGTCTTGAGTCTTAAGGATTAATTCCTATAGTGGATTTCCTTCCTGGATTGGTATCCCCAGAGTAGGAGGTGTTTACTCCGAACTGGTTAACAAACCTCTGTGCCTTTTACTTTCCTGCACTTTATTTTGCTGCTTGTGCATTGTTTTGATTGTGCTCTGTTTTTGCAATCTATTGTGCCCTGCATATTGTTCAGAACCTGTCCAGCCAGAATTTCAATTGGCATCAGAGCAGGCACCCTGCCTGTGATTTGGGTGAGCTCCAGGTAGTGTTTTCTGGCAAGCATGGAGAGAGAAGGAGGTTATGTCAACAGACCACCATTACTTGATGGCACAAACTATGAATACTGGAAATCTAGGATGTGTGCCTTTCTAAAATCCATTGACAGCAGGACTTGGAAAGCTGTGCTAAAAGGCTGGGATCATCCTGTGTTTTAGACAAAGATGGGAACAAAACTGAGGTGCTGAAACCTGAAGAAGAGTGGACAAAGCTGAAGATGATCTGTCACTTGGGAATTCAAAAGCCTTGAATGCAATATTCAATGGTGTGGATATGAACATGTTCAGACTCATCAAGCAGTGTACTGTTGCAAAGGATGCTTGGGAAATCTTAAAACCACTCATGAAGGAACCTAAAGGTCAAGATGTCCAGACTCAATTGCTGACCACTAAGTTTGAGAACCTGAAGATGATGGAGGATGAAAATATTCAGGATTTCTACATGAATGTGCTGGATATGGCAAAATTCTTTTGAGTCTCTTGGGGAGAAGATGTCAGATGAGAAATAGTCAGAAAAATCCTCAGGTCACTCCCAGAAGATTTGACATGAAGGTGACAGCTATAGAAGAAGCTCATGACATCACCACTATGAAGGTTGAGGAGCTGATTGGATCCTTGCTGAATTTTGAAACTGCTTTCTGCAAACAGCCTGAGAAGAAAGGGAAAGGAATAGCTTTGCAGTAAATTCTGAAGCTGATGATCAACAAGAGTTTGATGAGGATGATGATGACTTATCAGAAGCACTTGTGTTGTGGGGAAACAGTTCAACAAAATTCTGAAACAGGTGGACAGAAAATCCAAATCCAAAGGTCAGAACCTCAGACTCAACAACAATAAGCAACAAACTGAAGAAAATAGCAAACAAGCAAAGGTGTGCAGTGCTTTGAGTGTGAAGGCTATGGACATATCAAATCAGAATGTCCTACTTTCTCAAGAAGCAGAAGAAAAGCCTAGCTGTATCTTGGTCTGATGAGGATAGCTCAGAAGGAGAGGTTGAGAGTAAGTCAGCTAAACATGTTGCTGCTCTTATGGTCTCAGAAGCTTGTTCAAAGTCTGTAGCTATTCAGAGTCTGAAACATCATCAGAGACTGAAACTTCATCAGAATCTGAAGCCAGTGATGAAGAATTGATTTTGAGGAACCAGCTGTTCTTATGAAGAATTATATCTCAGAAATCAAGAACTGTGCAAGTTAGTAGAGAATCAGAAGGAAGACTGTTGTCAGCTGCAGTCTGAAAGAAGTGTTCATTTAGGACAGATTTCTGATCTTAAAGATGAAGTAACTCAATTGAATTCCCAACTTGATCAGATGAAGAAGCAAGTTAGGATGATGAACTCTGCTACTGATGTGTTGGAGGAGATTTTGGATGCTCAGAAACAAGGAAAACATAAGGGCTTAGGATTGTGGATGAGAGTCTGAACCTCAAGCAGAAAAATCCAGTTAAAAAGTTTGTTCCTGCTACTGAAATCTTATGATCCTATGATTGGGACATCTAAGATGAAACCTCAGAAGCAAGCCTCAGAAGCAAGCTCAGAGCAACCTCAGAAGCAAGCTCAGAAGCAACCTCAGAAGCAACTCAGATGCAACCCAGAAGTTTAACAGAAACAAAAGAAGAAATCATACTTGGGTTTGTCATCATTGTGGAAAGAAGGGGCATATCAAACCATTTTGTTTCAAGCTGTATGGTTATCCTGAACATTTCAATACAGAAGAGTTGAACCTGCTGCAAAAAGAGTCAATGTTCAGAAGGTGTGGAAACCCAAATGTCAAGAACTGTTGGTCTAATGGCTCATACTTCTCAGAAAGTTTCATCTAAGAAAGACTGGTACTTTGATAGTGGTGCTCAAGACACATGACTGGGTGTAGAAAGTTCTGGAATAATATAAGACCTTACACCAGAAAATTATGTGACTTTTGGTGGTGGAGCAAAAGGAGAGATTCTGGGAATTGGTGACTTGATCTAGTGATGGTTTACCAAGATTGAATGATGTGTACTTAGTGAAAGGATTGACATCTAATCTGATCAGTATCAGTCAGTTGTGTGATCAAGACTTGAAGGTGATGTTCAATAAGAAAGAATGTTTGGTAACTGGTCAAGGAGGTGATGTTCTGATGAGGGGCTGCAGATCAGAAGATAATTGTTATTTGTGGAATCTGAGAAGAAGACAGAATCTGTCATCAGAAGCTTGAGCACTTAAACTGAAGGGTTTGAAGAATGTCAAGTCTGTGCAACCCAATGTCAAGGTTAATGAACAAAGTGTAGCAAAGAGACTGATTCTAGTGAAGCTGAGGAATATGCTAACATCAGACTTTCTGTGCAGAAGAGAATTGATAAACTTCAGAAGAAGATTGCTAAGTGGAATGTTTCTGATTGTGATTCTTCAAATGTTTGTCTGCATGAGGACTTATAGCAATTACAGCAAGCTGGATGTGAGGAAGATAGAGTACCTGCCAGATTTGCTAAAGCTGCTGCTGATCCTGAAGTCTGAGTCTGATACTGGGACTGTTTTGAAGATTTTTGTGAGTTTTATTTTGTCCCTATATGAAGTCGAGTTTGTCATAATTTTGTGGCTAAAAAGGGGGAGAAAAACTTATGTTTAAGTTCAGACAAGAGCTGTTCAGAGTGTGTTTCTCAGAATGTACTGTGTTTCAGAAGCTGACTAGATTTGTTCAGAAGTTGATTGTTTTGTTCAGATTCAGAACCAATGCAACAAGAGTTGTGCAGATGATAATTGAGGGGGAGTGTGTGTCTCAGGGGGAGTACATAGATTGTTATTCCTGAGTGTTGATGTGTTCTGAGTTGTCAGTTTCAGAAGTTCTTGTTTCAGATAGATTACTGCAGTCAGAATGTGAAGGGGAGTATGTATGAAGCTGAGTTGCAGGGGGAGAGTTGTGAAGCTGGAATGTGGTAGTGTTTGTGAAGCTTCAGGGGAGTGTTTGTGATGATCAGGAGCTTGATCAGTATGATCGTAGTGTTTTGTGTGTGCTTCAGAAGTGAGTTCAGAAGCTGAAGCTGTTTTGTGTTTTTCATGATAACATAGCTGTATCCGCTGCTTATCTCTATGTTATGATTATCATTGTGGAGTTCTTCATTGCTGAGTTAGTTTTATGTGAGATTGAAGAACTTGGTATGTGTGAAACATTGATTTTAGCCAAAAATTTGCCAAAGGGGAGATTGTTGAGTATTTTGAAGTTGGCTGCATGTTTTGGCAAATCCAATGTGTTGAATGGAAGCATCTCCATGTTTAAACAAGTCTTCAGTTGCAAGAAATTTGATTTGAAGCTGTTCAGAAGCTGAAAATTCCTTCAGAAGCTGAAATTGCCTTCAGAAGCACTGTAGCACTTCAGAAGCTGAAATGTGAGTCTGAAGCCTCGCGTTGACTTTTGTTGACTTCTTCAGAAGCTGCATTTTTTCAAGTTATTTCTGCGCGAATCTTGGCGAGATTTATCAAGGATTTATCCTCGCATATTGCTTCTAGAATGCTGATTGATTTGGAGAAGATTTAATGAAGATTTGGCTCTGTTTTATGAAGTTCGTATTTTCTGAAGCAATCTTTTGAAGATACATTGCAGATTTATTTAGCCTATTGCATAAATCAGTAACAAATCATATTCAGAAGATTGGATTCAATTTATGTTGATTGCTGAAGGCTATATAAGGAGAGCTTTGCTGCTATTCTAAGAGATACGAATTAGAGAGAAAATTCAGAAATAGAGTCTTAGTGTGTGTAAGCTTTTAAGCTTTGTTTTGTGCACCACTCAATGTTTTGAGTTGGTTTAGGTGTTTATTGAGTTGTAATTCATTCAAAGCTTTTAAGCAAGAGTGAAGTCTTTGTATTGAAGGTGTTCTTCAAAACTGGGTAGTTTTCAGAACTGGGTTTAGTTCAGGGTTGTTCAAGTAACTGGGCTGTTACTTGAATAGGAAGTTAGTGGACTCTAATACTCATGCGTGGGTAGAAATCTGACTAGGTGGAAGTTGATTGCTTAGGATAGGAACTGGGGGTCAGTGTCTGAGTCTTAAGGATTAATTCCAATAGTGGATTTCCTTCCTGGATTGGTATCCCCCAGAGTAGGAGGTGTTTACTCCGAACTGGGTTAACAAACCTTGTGTTCTTTTATTTCTGCACTTTATTTCTGTCCTGACTTGCATACTGTTTTTAATTGTGCTAAGTTTAAGTTCAGAACCGTTTGGTTCAGAACCAGTTAACTTTCTCCAAGCCAGAATTTCAATTGGCATCAGAGCAGGCACCCTGCCTGTGTTTTGGGTGAGTTCCAGGGTTAATAATGTCTGGCTTTATGGAGAGAGAAGGAGGTTTTGTCAACAGACCACCCCTACTTGATGGCACCAATTATGAGTACTGGAAATCAAGGATGTGTGCATTCCTGAAATCCATTGACAGCAGAACTTGGAAGGCTGTGATTAAAGGCTGGGATCATCCTGTGGTTATCAGACAAAGATGGTAATAAAACTGAGTTCTGAAGCTGAAGAAGAGTGGACCAAAGCTGAAGATGACTTGTCACATGGGAACTCAAAGGCCTTGAATGCAATTTTCAATGGTGTTGACAGGAACATGTTCAGACTCATCAAGCAATGTACTGTTGCAAAGGATGCTTGGGAAATATCTGAAAACCACTCATGAAGGAACCTCTAAGGTCAAGATGTCCAGACTCCAGTTGCTGACAACTAAAGTTTGAAAACCTGAAGATGATGGAAGATGAAACTATTCAGGATTTCTACATGAATGTGCTGGACATGGCAAATTCCTTTGATTCTCTTGGGGAAAAGATGTCAGATGAGAAGATAGTAAGAAAAATCCTCAGGTCCCTGCCCAGAAGATTTGACATGAAGGTTACAGCCATAGAAGAAGCTCATGACATCACCACCATGAAGGTTGAGGAGCTGATTGGGTCCTTGCTCAATTTTGAGACTGCTTTCTGCAAACAGCCTGATAAGAAAGGGAAAGGAATAGCTTTTGCTGTTAATTCTGAAGCTGATGATCAACAAGAGCTTGATGAAGATGAAGATGATTTATCAGAAGATGTAGTGTTGCTGGGAAAAACAGTTCAAAAAGATTCTGAAACAGGTGGACAGAAATCCAAATACAAAGGTCAGAATCTCAGACTCAACAATAATAAGCAACAATCTGAAGAGAATAGCAAACAATCAAGAGGTGTGCAGTGCTTTGAGTGTGAGGGCTATGGACATATCAAGACTGAATGTCCTAATTTTCTCAAGAAGCAGAAGAAAAGCCTAGCTGTATCTTGGTCTGATGAGGATAGCTCAGAAGGAGAGGTTGAGAGTAAGTCAGCTAAACATGTTGCTGCTCTTATGGTTCTCAGAAGCTTGCTCAAGTCTGTGCTGTAGTCTATTCAGAGTCTGAAACTTCATCAGAAACTGAAAACTTCATCAGAATCTGAAGCCTGTGATGAAGAATTGATTTTTGAGGAACCAGCTGTTTCTTATGAAGAATTGTATCTCAGAAATCAAGAATTGATCAAATTATTAGAGACTGAGAAGGAAACTGTGTGTCAGCTGCAGTCTGAAAGAATGTACTCATATAGGACAGATTGCTGATCTTAATGATGAAGTAACACATTTGAATTCTCAACTTGATCAGATGAAGAAGCAAGTTAGGATGATGAACTCTGCTACTGATAAGTTGGAGGAGATTCTGGATGTTCAGAAACAAGGGAAACATAAGGGTTTAGGATTTGTGGATGAGAGTCTGAACCTCAAGAAGAAAAATCCTGTTAAACAATTTGTTCCTGCTTCTGAATCTTATGATTCTATGATTGGGACATCAAAGATGAGACCTCAGATGCAATCTCAGAAGAAAGCTCAGAAGAAGCTCAAGCACCTCAGAAGCAAACTCAGATGAGACCTCAGAAGCAAGTTCAGATGCTGCCTCAGAAGCAACCCCAGAATTTTTCAGAAACAAAAGAAGAAATCATACTTGGGTTTGTCATCACTGTGGTAAGAAGGGCATATCAAACCATTTTGTTTCAAACTATATGGTTATCCTGAGCACTTTAATCACAGAAGAGTTGAACCTGCTCCAAAAAGGTCAATGTTCAGAAGGTTTGGAGACCTAAAGGTGAGACTGTTGGTCTAATGGCTCATACTTCTCAGAAAGCTTCATCTAAGAAAGACTGGTATTTTGATAGTGGCTGCTCCAGACACATGACTGGTGTGAAGAAGCTGTTAAGCAACTTAAAGCCTTATCCCAGAAAATATGTAACATTTGGTGATGGAGCAAAAGGTGAGATTCTTGGAATAGTGATTTAATTGTGATGGTTTACCAAGCTTAATGATGTGTTGCTAGTTAAAGGGCTAACTTCAAATCTGATCAGTATCAGTCAGTTGTGTGATCAAGACTTGAAAGTAAATTTCAATAAGAAAGAATGTTTGGTAACTGATCAAGGAGGTAATGTTCAGATGAGGGGCTGCAGATCAGAAGATAATTGTTATCTGTGGGAATCTGAAGAAGAAGACAAGATCTATCAGATGCTTGAGCATTTAAACATGAAAGTTTTGAAGAATATCAAGTCTGTGCAACCCAAAGTCAAGGTTGATGAACCTAGAGTAGCAAAGAAACTGGATGATAGTGAATCTGAGGAATTTGCTGCCATCAGACTCTCTGTGCAGAAGAGAATTGATAGACTTCAGAAGAAGATTGCTGAGAGGAATAAGTCTGTTTGGAATTCTTCAAATGTTTGCTGCACAAGGATTTATAGCAATTACAGCAAGCTGGATGTGAGGAAGATAGAGTACCTGCCAGTTTTGCTAAGGCTGAGAGTGTTCCTGAACTGTGTCTGAGTCTGAAATGAGATTATTTTTGGAAGATTTTTGTGCAGTTGCCTATTTGATTTCTGTTCCCTATGTGAAATCAGTGTTTTGTCATAATTTTGTGGCTAAAAAGGGGGAGAAAAACTTGTGTTTAAGATCAGACATGAGCTGGTTCAGAGGTGTGATGGCTGTCAGAAGCTTGCTAGATTTATTCAGAAGTTGAGTGTTTTGTTCAGAGTTCAAACCAATGCAATGACAGTGTGTGATTGAGGGGGAGTGTGTGTCTCAGGGGGAGTACATGAATGTTTATGATCCTGAGTGTTGATGTGTTCCTGAAGTTTTCAGCAAGATACTTGTCTCAGAAGTTACTGCATTTCAGAATTAAGGGGGTAGTATGGTATGTATGCTGAGTTTGCAGGGGAGAGCTGACATGTGATTGTGTGTTTGTGAAGCTTCAGAGGGAGTGTCATGTGATGATCAGAAGCTGAGAGTTATCAGAATTTGATCAGTAGTTGATATGTGTGCTTCAGGTGTTTCAGAAGCTGAAGCTGTTGTTTAACATAGCTCAGAAAGTGTTTTGTCCGCTGCCTATCTCTTTGCTATGTTATATATTTGTGGAGTTCTTCATTGCTGAGATTAGTTTTATGGGAGATTGAAGAACTTGGTGTGTGAACATTGGTTTTAGCCAAAAAATTTGCCAAAGGGGGAGATTGTTGAGTATTTTGGTGTTGGCTGCATTTTTGGCAAATCC
The DNA here is from genome assembly GCA_020352615.2 of Yoshiicerus persimilis. Lineage (NCBI taxonomy): Eukaryota > Metazoa > Arthropoda > Collembola > Entomobryomorpha > Tomoceridae > Yoshiicerus > Yoshiicerus persimilis. The sequence continues at coordinate 29,667 of JABJWA020000044.1, forward strand.
AATGTGTTGAATAGAAGCATCTCCATGTTTAGAACAAATCTTCAGTTGCAAGTTTTTGATTTGAAGCTGTTCAGAAGCTGAAAATTCCATCAGAAGCTGAATAGTTCTTCAGAAGCACTGTAGCACTTCAGAAGCTGAAATGCTGAGTCTGAAGCCTACGCGTTGACTTTTGTTGACTTCTTCAGAAGCTGCATTTTTTCAAGTTGTTTTGGCGCGAATCTTGGCGAGATTTATCAAGGATTTATCCTCGCATATTGCTTCTAGAATGCTGATTGATTTGGAGAAGATTTAATGAAGATTTGGTTCGTTTTATGAAAACTCGTATTTTCCTGATAGAATCTTTTGAAGATACATTGCAGTTATTATTCTTAGCCATTCATAAATCAGTAACAAATCATATTCAGAAGATTGATTCAATTTTATGTTGATTGCTGAAGGCTATATAAGGAGAGCTTTGCTGCTATTCAAGAGAACGAGAATTAGAGAGAAAATTCAGAAATAGAGTCTTAGTGTGTGTAAGCTTTTTAGCTTTGTTTGTGCACCACTCATATGTTTTGAGTTGGTTTAGGTTTTATTGAGTTGTAATTCATTCAAAGCTTTTAAGCAAGAATGAAGTTTTTGTATTGAAGTGTGTTCTTCAAAAACTGGGTAGTTTGTTTCAGAACTGGGTTTAGTTCAAGGGTTTGTTCAAGTAACTGGGCTGTTACTTGAATAGGAAGTTAGTGGACTCTAATACTCCATGCGTGGGTAGAAATCTGACTAGGTGGAAGTTGATTGCTTAGGATAGGAACTGGGGGTCAGTGTCTGAGTCTTAAGGATTAATTCCAATAGTGGATTTCCTTCCTGGATTGGTATCCCCCAGAGTAGGAGGTGTTTACTCCGAACTGGGTTAACAAACCTTGTGTTCTTTTATTTCTGCACTTTTAATTCTGCTGTCATAACTGTTTTAAATTGTGCTAAGTTTCAGTTCAGAAACCTGTTAGTTCAGAACCAGTTGCTAAGCACAGGAAATTTCAATTCCTTAGTTAAATCAGGCTCTTGCAGTCTCATTCCCTCCCCTCATGTGATTGAGTGGTTTTTTCCTTCTTCCAGGATCAAACTTATTAATGAGAGTGAGAAAAATTTTGAACTCTTTCTGGTGGGGCCACAAACTCAACACAATTTGTGAGACTTACCATTGAAATTGAATGTCATGGGAAAAAAGACTCTCCACTCCAAAGGTTTTTTAGTTGGGTAAATGGATTTCAAAGAGTTTTTTAAGGCTGTTAACATGGCTATGGTTGGTATGTGGGCTTGGAAAGCTGGTTCTCAAATCCAGAATTCTCTAATTCCCTTTACTATTCAAAGCTAAATAATTTCCTCGAAAGGTGATTATTATGGAGCTATTATAGGCCAATATAACCCTAGCTATGTATGGCGCAGCTTATTTTGGAAGTGTGAAAGATTTTGATTCGAGAGAGGTTTTCAAATTGGAGCATTAGGTACGGGCGGAGAAAAACGATACCACCGAGTAACTGTTGCTTGTAATTTGGTCAGCCAATGATTCAAACATTTGGGAGTGGGCCCACATATATTACTGTTTTCAGAATTTGTTGGTCACACATCAAAAGTAATGGGCAAACATGGGGAGCTCATCAATGGGATTCTTTTTGATATTAAGGACCGGGAGAACCTGGCGTTTGTTCAAATCCAATAAATCCCGCTGGAGATCAGGTTTTCATTGTGTGGTTTTGAAAAAAAGTATTAGAGAACGAAAACATTGATATAGAATTAAAATCCCTGATATAATCGAAATGCATAAACTGGAATAAAAAAACTTTATTAATTGAATCCAAACAAATAGAAGAAGGGGTTTCATCGTTGGAACCCTAATCCTGGAGGTTTAGGTTGAGTGCACATGGCAAACCGACATTCATGACAAAACCAATAGAAAAACACTACCCTAATTAGAACACAGAGGGGAAGATAAAGAGATTCCTCTTGTCTTCAAGCTATGATGTTTTGATCCTTTGCCCTTGGTACCGCTCTAGTAGCCTTCTGAATGAATAAAAATAGTATTGCAAGGGGTCCTCCTATTTTATAGTTGGCACCATTACTTTAGGGGGGTTAAGTAAGAGAAGAAAACTAGACTTTTTTCCACCAAAAACAACTTTGGAAAACCAGCAAAAAACAAACATTTTTTGCTTAGCAAACCATGGTGTGAGGCGGCATGGTACCACATGCCTAGGGGCACCATGAGGGCAGTAAGCACAGGGATGGTCTCCATGCGCAAGGGCACATTGAAACTCCAATGCCGCAAAGGGGCGCATCGGGGCAGCAGCTCTAGTGCGCAGGAATTTTGCAGTTTTGCGTCCAATTTTTTGGAATGTTTCTTCCGGTCTTGAAATAAATTTGGAACTTGGGGATGAAATTTCCCCACCTTGTATGTTGTCTTTCAAAAACAACCTTCCCTAAGAATCACTAATATTCATTCTTCATATACTTGATCTCTTCACGTGATGTCTTGTTGTTTGCAGATTAACACGGATTTCTCCCCTAAAAAGACTCAAAAAATACCGTAATGAAATGTTGCATCATTTAGGAAATAAAGTAAATGACAACGACTCGATTTGAAAAACAATACAAAATGTTTCCGCAAAATCATTGACAAACTCCTCTAAAACAACAACATCTTATGTGGCGTTCAAATTGCAAAGCAAATAAACTAAAAAACATAGCCTAAAATATCTTAAGATGCTTCGTCATCAACGGGAATGGAGCAGTCTAATGCCCCAACCCCACCCAACCAGCCCACAAATAATTTGTATATAACCACTTAATTAAAACTAATCACAAAGTTTTTGATTATTAATTGTAATATATATGCACCTGTTTTTTTTATACTTGGGGATATTTTTTGACAAAATACCCTGAATTTTGTAATATTGTTACCAAGTTTGATTTCAAAAAATATTTTTGGATCCATAATATTAATTTGCCGTTTTAGAGATGATTCTTTTTTTTTGTCATTTATTGTTTTTTTTGTTGTTGACTGTTAGGGTAATTTGAACTCAGATTACAAACGGCCTTAGGTGCCCACGATGGTACATTGGATTTTCAACACTAAACTTGTTACCAGTTCGAAGGGTATGGACCCTCAGATCATATTGGATCTTTTTACCAAACAACATAAGTTTAGGAAATGTGCCTTATTAGTTACTAATGGGCCCCATAGGGGGTATCCATTGTCATCCCTAAAGCCTTCAGGGAGTAAAAATATTTTCATTAGAGGTGGTGGTTTTCCCGTCTCCAAACATTGACAGATTTATCTCATAATTTCTTTTTAACTTGAGCGATGGGATTTTACTGTATTTAGCCACATGATTTATATTTTTGGTTATGCTTGGGACACAGGAAACCAAAATTTCGTCTCAGTAGGCTTAGTGGACGATGAAACACAACAACGAAACAGAGTTTTCCGTCACGCTGGACTTCCATCTCAAAACAACAGTTTTAGGGACGGTTATTATATCCACGTTTTTAGAGATGGATTTTTTGTTGTCCCTTAATTTCAATTTTTCTGGTCGTGAAAATAACGAAGTTATTAGGAGGTCATCGGTTTTTCAAACTTCCCCTTATAACAACAAAGAAAAAAATAACCACTGGACAAATAAAGCCATTTTAAAGTAAAAATTATATAAATAGTTTGATTTTATTTGGAATAATCCATGCAGCGAGTATACAAAAGCTTTGGATGCTATGTATCACAAAATTTCTTCTAATTTGTAATTAGGTATACTTGAGTTTTTAACCCCTGTAAATATAGTCATGTAGAAAAAACTCTTTGAGAAGGACACATATACTACTCATGTCCGCAATGGAGTGGTATTCATGTGTCTTATGTTGTCTGGTTCTGTGGGGTGTGTCGACAGGCAAATGAGGTTAAGCTTGGGGACTTGGAAAGGAACTCTTTTATGCTATTAGGGGAGAGTTACCAATTTGTGAAATCAATCTATTCCATTGGCAATGTTGGGTTTATTCCTTTCATAATCTATCGTTTTTGCCATGTCAAACTATTGAATAATGTTGGATAGCGGGATTAAAACAACTTTGTTTGGAGTGGGGGAGATTTATTCCTAGTAAAATTTGGCAGTGGGGGGGGGTGGCTTGGAAAACAAGTTTGCCTTCCCTTGGTATTTTGGTGGTTTTGAAATCCTCAAACCTACCCTCTTAATAATGAATTTTTTCGCTTTATTTCATTGCATTGAGTTGGAAGCTTCTCACTCCAGAGGCCCAATGCTCTCAGCTTTTTCAGCATCATGTTTCTTTGTGTATGGTTTTATTCCACGTAAAAGTCATTTTTCTTCAAAGTGTTCTGGTTTGGACCTGGCCATTCAAGTTTGCACATGAATATTGGGTCCTCGACAGATTCTATTTGGTTGACCGGTAATGGAGAAAAATATTAATTTGTGGCGCTGACAATTGGATTGGGTTCTTTTCTCTCGCTTCTATTTTTTTTTGTTTTTTCTTAGAATATTCATTCGGCTTAATTTTTCGGTCCCTTCACCGGCCAAAACTTTCCGTCGGTTTAGTATTGATGGTAGGTGGATCCTCTTCCACGCTAATCTTTTAGATACCCCTGTGCGTCACGGTTAGCATTTCCAAGCTTCCACGCTTTCTGGCATCTCCTCTCTATGGAATAGGTGTGTTGTTTTGTTCACTCTTCGAAATGGGGCTGTTGTTAGCGTAAGCAAGTCCTTTTCATCACTGCATCTCCTTCCTCCTCCCTTGCAGTGGGGCTTCTACTATCTGGATGTCTTTGTATACCTCCTTACCCACTCTTGGTTTTATGTGGCGTTTATGCATTTGTAAGCTTCTCCACTGTTGAAAATTTTGAAGGATTTGTGGGTGTACACCTCGTTTTCCCTAATTTTGTGTGTTGTGTTATGGCTACTTGAGGACTAGGTCCATCGTTACGTTATTCTTAACATGTTTTTCAGTTATATTTTCAGTTAGTTTTCATCCATAATATAAGAGTAATTAGAACACTTGCCTATGGTTATTTCGGGACCTTTGTAATGTTTTTTTTCTCTACTTGAGTCATGTGATTCTAGTTTTTTTTTTCCCCCAAACATTAACAATTCTAGGGTGTTTTGATTTAAAATTCAAGAAATAAAGCATGTGAATCGGCAAAACAAAACATCCGTGAAGACTTGTGGAAGAACTTGGGACGGTCCATGGCATGAGAGATTCAAGAGGCCCTTAGAGACATTACAAAGGGAAGGAATTATTGTTCCCAAGTCCCCAAGACATCTAATAATTTGCGAAGCAAACACCCAGAAAAGAACGAAGAAATAACACGATTACGCGCATAAACGCACACTCATGCCCCGCCTTGAGCATGTTTTTCCAGCCGTCTTGAGTTTGTGCCCATGGCGCCTTGAGCAGGGAGCGTGGCCGCCTTGAGCATACAAATTTATGGCCTCCTATGTGCCCCCCAGCCATGCCCCTTGAGCAGACTGGGAGCGGGTTAGTTGTACTCTTTTTTCCACTTTTTTCGTGGAAAAACCCAGTTTTTTCGACCCAAACCCAGTTGGAAAAACTTGCCTATAAATACTAAACTTCTGTACTCATTAGTTCTTAATCAGGAACGAAGCGGTTCCAAAAGAAAGGCATAGCATTAGGAGCTTCAGGGAATGAGTTCCCTATCTTCCTCCACTCTCTAAGGCTCCTGTTTGGATAACTCTAAAAACTTAACGGAAGCGGAAACGGAACGAAGCCAAGAACAGAAAAGAGCGCGGAGCAAAGATTCATGTTCTTTGTGTCGATATTTTATGATTGGAATGCGAACTGAATTTCCCATTCAATTGTTTGGAAAGTGGACGGACCGGAATGAATTATAATTTTTTTTATTAGGCCTAATTTTGTACCCTTTAATGTAAAAAACAAACAATATTTATAAAGCATCACACATTGGAATCCCTCAATTCCATCCCAATGTAAGCATGAGCTCATTATAGCTTGGCAGTGGGACAGTTTTCCGTGTTGTAAGCATCCTTGTTTCACACCATTGTAACCTTTGTGATTATGCAAGACAACTGACACAGTTTGTTACTTCGTTAGTGTTGTGGTTTTCCATATAATTAAGCATCGAGAGAAGAATCCATCGCTAAATCAATTAGGGAAAAGAGACGTAAAGAAGAAATATGGGTTATAGAAGAGACAAAAACACTGAATTACAGATTAAGACATTTGAGTTATCTTTGTTGAAGTTGAATAGTTTGCCATAATAAAAAATCACATGGACAATGCAGAGTTGTAGAGGATATGAGAGCAAGAATGCAATATAAGAATCCGGTGACTAGAAAAAAACGCGGAGAATGAGGTGCAAAGTAAATGAGATAGAAAAACTGGGGACAAAGTTGTTAATTTTTATTAGTATATATGTGTGCGCTCTCGGAAAAAAAACGTGAAGGCCTCGAGGGTATAAGACACTCGGAAAGAAGTGCGGAGTCGCCACCAAAGTTTTTTATTTGTAAAAGGGAACGTTGATAAACCCTTGAGTTTTATTTTTAAAGGGAAACGATAATAAAACCCTTGACGATGAGGAAAGGATGGTCATCGCAACCATTATCGGGTTCGGGAGTCGATTATGCAAGGGGAAGGTATTAGCACCCCTCACATCCGTTGTACTCAACGGGAACCTCCTAGTTAGTTAAGGCTAAAGTGTTTTAAAGTTTTGCTTGCATGCTTGAATATAAAGGGATAAAAGAATAAAGGGGAAAAAGATAGTTTTTATTATTGTGCTTGACAAGAGTGGGCTCTTGCTCCTACGTATCTCCTGGTGCGATGGAGAATTCAAAGCTACGTAGTTCTTTGGTAGAAAAACGTTATTTGTTGGTTGATTTTAAAGAACGATGCTTTTGATCGTATTCTTGCGATTAAACGTAGCTTGTATGCTCGCGCGTGGGAGGCTTAAGCGTTTGTTTAAATCGCGCTAGAATTGATAAAACATGTTCGTTTGGGAAAAAGGGTTTGAATTGACCACGGGGGCCAAAAATAGTTTAATGACTACGGGGAGTCGAGAAATAACTAATGACTACGGGAGTCGAGAATTGATTCAAATGGTCACGGGGGACCAAGAAAGGTTCAATGGACTCAAAGGAGTCGAGCATTGATTCAATGGTCACGGGGGACCAAGAAAAGGTTCAATGGACTCAAAGGAGTCGAGAATTGATTCAATGGTCACGGGGTCCAAGAAAGGTTCAATGACTCACGGAGTCGAGAATTGATTCAATTGGTCACGGGGACCAAGAAAGGTTGTGGTGTGTTGGATGTGTTTTATGTTTGTATTTTTGAAAATAGAATGACGATTGTCCGAACAACGAGACATACGTCAAGTATTCGTTCAATCGGGAATGGAGAGACATACGTCAAACCACTCCTTTTTCATTCAAGTTTAATGTTGAAACTTAAAATGTATTTTTGGTGAAGTTTGAAAAGAATGACGATTGTCTAAACAACGAGACATACGTCAAGTGTTTGTTCAATCGGGGAATGGAGAGACATACGTCAAACCACTCCTTTTTCATTCAAGTTTGTTATTTGAAACTTAAGAAATCCCAAATAAGAGCAAAACACTTGGTTAAAAACTTAAAACAAGTTTGTTACTCAAAGTAGTTGTTGCAACCTATGAACAAAGTTTTGTAGATTGCAAAGTTATTGAAAAATGAAACAAGTTTGTATGAAAAATGCACAAGTTTGTGAAAAAATTGAACAAGATGTTGTTCAAATTATGATTGAAAAAATGAACAAGATGTTCAAGTTGTTTTTGAAACTTAATGAACAAGGTTGTTATTCAAGTTTGATTTTGAAACTCATGAACATAACTTGTTGCTCAAGTTGTTTTGAAACTTAATGAACAAGTTAATGTTCAAATGCTTTTGAAACTTGATGAACAAGTTGTTCAAGTTGTTACTTAAACTTATGAATTTCAAATAAAAGCCAAAACTTGTTAATACTTTGAACCAAAAATGAGTTTTAATCCTTTTCAAAAAGAGTTCAAAGGAAAAGTCAGGTTCTGAACCTTAAACATATGCCCAGAAGTGCTTCTGAACCTTAAAAAAATGCCCAGAAGTGCTTCAGAAGCTGAAATCCTGAGTCTGAGTGAACAGTACTTCAGAAGCTGAATTTCAGAGTCTGAAGTACTGTTCAGACGTTGACTTTGGTTGACTTTCAGAAGCACTGTTCATGGGTTGGACTGTTTATGGTTGACTTTTGACCTTCAGACTCTGAACTTCAGAGTCTGAAGCACTGTTCAACTCTGAACTTCAGAGTCTGAAGTACTGTTCAGACTCAGCTTCTGAACTGATTTCAGAACCTCAAAGGGTGAAAAACTTCGAATTCAGTTAGAAAAAGAAGTATACCACTTCTGTTTTTGTGTTTTGCAAAGCTTGGGATTTCTTTGAAGTTTCAAAAGATGTTTCTTAGTTCAAAATGAGTTAAAAAACACTAAGAATGCAGAAAATGATGCTGAATCAATAGGAACACAGAACAAATGCAAACAGCAATGCAAATGCAAGATGAAAGGTTCAGAATGACTTACAGATTTCCAGCTGATGCTTGGGATGCAAGAAACTGAAAAGTGCCTTTGAATGATTGTGGTTTTGCAAAACTGGAATGATGAGGAATAAGAAACAGCAATAACAAGTGATGTTTTGCTGTTATTCCTTACTTTGGGTATGATGTTTATGGAGGTTTGATGACTGGTTTTGATTGCTGGTTGGTTTTTGATTGTTTGCAAAGAAAGAACAGAAAACAGAGCTTCTGTCTCAATGTTTCTGATTGAGTTCTCTGGTTTTGTTCTAAAATGCCCTAAAACAACTGCTTAAATGTTCTAAGATTGGATTGAATTGGATTAAACAAACTGTGTTGAAACTGTGTGTTAAAACTGGTGTTGTTCTTCTGAATTGTTAATCTAAAACTGACTGTGTGATTTCTCTCAAAATTGCTCTAAAGTTTCTATCTCAAATTACTCTAATTGCTAAAATTAACTGTCTTAATCCTTCAGCATTGCATTGCTTTTATAGGCAAATTGAGATCAATTGTAATGATGAAAATCCCCTAAAACCAGGCTGTTTTGTGGGCTATGATCAGGACCTTGGCTAGCATTTAATGCAAAAGGAAGGAAGTGACCTTGCCTTGTGATCATGGTCAAGACTTTGGCTAAATTCAGAACCCAATGGGGCTGAATTTGACAGGAATTGCTGGAATCAAGGAATCAGTGTGCAGGTTGCAACTTGCAATGCCCTTTGAGATTGATCTTTGCAATTTTGAGAAGACAAAACAGGAAAAAGGTAGTGTGCTGTTTGCAGAGCTTGGGGAGAAACAAATGAAAAACGTGCTGCAATGAGGAAGGAAGAAATGCTGGACACAGGGTCAGCATTTTCAGGATCTGGGCAAGCTGCTTTGCAATCAGGGCAAGCTGTTTTGCAGCTAAGTTGACTGGTTTTGGATAAGGAGAGAAGAAAGGGCAGGTGCTTGCTGGAAAGGAGGGTCAGGGGCAGAGCAAGTGGGAAGAAGAAGTGGCCTGGGCATGTGCCGCTGACTTTTGGTTTCTTGTTTCTTCTTCTGCGTCTGAGGACACGTGCCAGCACGTGCTTCCTCTTTCTTCTTCTTTCTTCCTCTGCGTCTGAAAAACGTGCCCTGCACGTGGCTCTTGCTCTTTTTCTTCTTTTTCTTTTGGCCTTTCAGTGGGCTGTGCCCGGTTCTTCTTCTTTTCTTTTTCTATTTCCTTTCTTTTTCTTTTTTCTTTGTTGTTCTTTCTTTTTCTTTTTGAAATAAACTTAAAATAAATAATAAAAGTAATACAAATAATAAAAGTAATAATAATAAAAAATAAAATAAATAAAATAATAATAAACTTTATTATATATTGTTATAATTTATTATAAAATAGAAAAAGTAAAAAGAAAGATAATAAATAATAATAACTTTTATATTATTATTTATTATTAAAGGAAAATAAAGTTTGACTTCTTTTTTTTTTATTGTGTTGACTCTTTTTTTTGAAAAAAGCTTGGACAAAATTAGGGTACAACAGCTGCCCCTACTTAATTGTGTCTTTGCATAGAGAATGTGAGTGCCAAGGGCATCACGTAAACTCTTTGTGAAGAGCAATTAAGTAAAAGAAGGATCCAAATTTTGTCCTTCAAGGTGAGAAAAGACTGTAGTAAATAATGAAAATAATTGCAAATGCATAGTAAATGCAGGTCACCTGTTGGTACTGTGCAAATAAGAATAAATAGACAAGTCGTCGCCTCGGGGGGTGCTTAGACTGGCTGGGGATAAAAAGATAGATCGTCGCCTCGGGGGGTGCTTAGATCTAGAAGACAAGTTCGTCGCCTCGTGGGTGCTTAGACTCGCTTGGGGGTTAATAAATAGATCGTCGCCTCGGTGGGTGCTTAGATCTGACAAGTCTCGCCTCGGTGGTGCTTAGACTGAAAAGGTAAAAGATCGTCGCCTGGGGGTGCTTAGATCTGACAAGTCGTCGCCTCGGTGGGTGCTTAGACTGAAAAGGTAAAAGATCGTCGCCTCAGTGGGTGCTTAGATCTGACAAGTCGTCGCCTCGGTGGGTGCTTAGACTGAAAAGGTAAAAAGATCGTCGCCTCGGTGGGTGCTTAGATCTGACAAGTCGTCGCCTCGGGGTGCTTAGAGTGCTCTAGACTGATAAAGGTAAAAGATCGTCGCCTCGGTGGGTGCTTAGATCTGACAAGTCGTCGCCTCGGTGGGTGCTTAGACTGAAAAGGTAAAAGATCGTCGCCTCGGTGGGTGCTTAGATCTAGACAAGTCGTCGCCTCGGGGGTGCTTAGACTGAAAAGGTTAAAAAGATCGTCGCCTCGGTGGGTGCTTAGATCTGACAAGTCGTCGCCTCGAGGGTGCTTAGACTGAAAAGGTAAAAAGATCGTCGCCTCGGTGGGGTGCTTAGATCTACAGACAAGTTCGTCGCCTCGGGGGTGCTTAGACTCGTCGTGGGGTGATAGCTGCTCGGGGATAATGTAATCGTCTCTAGACGTGGCTAGTACTTAGATTGTTGAAAGGAAAACATGATTGTTGATGCATGATATGCTTCAGTTTTATGCAGTATGATATGCAATATGATATGGTATGAGGTAACTCAATAAGGAGTTTCTGCTGGGGAAACTTAGTGGGTGAATATGTGGATAGTTTGTGAAGGGATCCATGGTTTTCTTTTTGAAGAAACCTGCTGGGGAAGCTCTTGAAGGAGGTCCACTGGGGAACACTTGGCTAATTGTTGGTGAATGTTGGTGAATATGGGATACTCACTGGGGATTGCTTGCTGGGGAGCATGATAAATTGTGAGGGAAGAGCATGATATGAATATGAGATGCATGCTAATGAATGAGTTTGATATGATGCATGCATTATGCTGACTGTGGGATGAATGATGTCATGTTGACGCTGGGGATTATGATGGATGCGAGCAAGGTCGGGCTTTGGTTGTGATTGTGCCAATGACGATTGGGCTTTGTTTGTGATAAGTGAGTGTTGAGTGCAATGATGATTGGGCTTTGGTTGATTGGGTGCCAAGCATGGTGGGCTTTGTTGTGACATCACTGGGGATATAAGGATCATTTTGAAAATTGATCGATATCCAGCCTTAGTGGATGAAAGAATGCATGGGGTATGCTTATTTGGGGATTCCGTCCTCCGACACCCGGGATCTTTGCGTTTCACGTACCGTGAGCTACGCACTTGTTTCTGCTGAAGAGCAGGACCCTTAAAATGACTGATGAAGAGTTTCAGGCCTTGAGTCTTTGATGCAATACTGGAGACCAACGAAATTCTTTCGACATTTAAGAAATTCAAGTAAAACACACATTTCTTTTTGCAAGTTTTTTTTTTTATTTCCCATATTTCAATGCATTATTTATCATGAATAAAAATAACATTTTATGCGTAGTGAGAACACAAAACAATGAAAGGTTTAAAGATGAATTTTATTCAATGCAGATTTGATCCCTTGAATGGGTAACAACACATGAAGATGTAATCCTTGTAAAAAGTGATTACTCCGCTGGGGAAAAGAAAGAAAAGACAAAACAAACAAAGGAAATTTGTTTGAGTGTTGTTTCAATACAACACGTGCTATTTTCCCTATGACTTCGAAATCCCTTTGCCTTTGAAAGATGATGACGAGACCGATTCTTCCCTCCTGAATCCTGTCCGGATCTTGAATGTTGCAGCCTTTTGCCTTTCTTATTTGTTTTGAAACCCCTAATTTTTACCTGGACCGCTCTTTCGAGTTTTCAGTCCACCGGGGTATATTCCTTTTTTGATGTCCTTAATTTTTGCCTAGACCGCCTTTTCAGGTTTTCGATCTACCAGGACGCTCTCTATTGCCTAAACCGCCCTTTCGGGTTTTCGATTTAGCGAGCTCTTTTCTTTTTTTAGGCATAGTATTTTTTGACTGCGTCGGAGTTTATTGAGAGTGGAAACTCCTCTCCATCCATAGTGGTGATGATTAAGGCTCCACCAGAGAAAGCTTTCTTTACCACGTATGGTCCTTCATAGCTAGGAGTCCATTCCCGCGGGATCCTTGTGGATGGGTAATATCTTCTTCAGCACTAAGTCTCCCTCTCTGAATTCTCGAGGACGAACTTTTTTGTCGAATGCCCTCTTGAGCCTCCTTTGGTACAGCTGTCCATGACACAATGCTGTAGGCGCTTCTCCTCTATGAGGTTCAGTTGGTCGAACCTTGTTTGGACCCATTCGGCTTCTTCTAACTTAGTTTCCATCAAGACCCTTAATGAGGGGATTTCAACTTCAATGGGAAGCACGGCCTCCCATACCGTAATACTAAGGGAGACGGGGTTTGCCCCAGTGGAAGTGGCGAAAAAGGCCCCCGAGGGGTGTTGTGGGCCCCCCCCCCCCCCCCCCCCCCCCCGCTCCTTGGAAAAAAACGGTGAACGCTTTCGAGGGTTAGAAGGACCACTTCGGAGAAAGAAAGTGCGGAGTCGCCACCAAAGTTTTTATTTGTCAAAAGGGGAACATTTTCTAAACCCCTTGAAGTTTTTATTTTTTTAAAGGGAAACGATAAATAAACCCTTTGACGATGAGGAGGAAGGGCCATGGTCCCATCGCAACCATTTATCGGGTTCCGGGGAGTCGATTATGCCAAGGGGAAGGTATTAGCACCCCTCACAATCCGTTTTGTACTCAACGGGAACCTCCTAGTTAGTTAAGACTAAAGTGTTTTTAAAGGTTTGCTTGCTATGTTTTAATATATAAAAGGGAAAAAGAAAAAGGGAAAAAGATATTTTTATTAGTGTGCTTGACAAGAATGGGATCTTGCTCCTACGTATCTCCTGGTGCGATGGAGAATTCAAAGCTACGTAGTTCTTTGGTAGAAAATACGTTGTTTGTTGGTTGATTTTAAAGAACGATGCTTTTGATCGTATTCTAGCGGTTAAACGTAGCTTGTATGCTCGCGCGTGGGAGGCTTAAGCGTTTGTTTGTATCGCGTTAGAATTGATAAAACATGTCCGTTTGGTGAAAAAAGTTTGAATTGACCACAGGGGGCCAAGAATTAGTTCAATTGACCACGGGGGGTCAAGAATAGGGTCAATTGGTCACGGGGGACCAAGAATAGGTTCAATTGACGTACAGGGGAGTCAAGAAATAAATTCAATTGGTCACGGGAGACCAAGAATAGGTTCAATGGTCACGGGGGGACCAGAATAGGTTTGGTGTGTTGGATTTTGAAAGAATGACGATCGTCCGAACAACGAGACATACGTCAAGTGTTTGTTCAATCGGGGAATGGAGAGACATACGTCAAACCACTCCTTTTTCATTCAAGTTATTGTTGAAACTATGAAATGTATTTTTGGTGAAGTTTGAAAAGAATGACGATTGTCCAAACAACGAGACATACGTCAAGTGTTTGTTCAATCGGGGAATGGAGAGACATACGTCAAACCACTCCTTTTCATTCAAGTTTACTGTTGAAATTATGAAATTTCAAATAAAGCAAAGACACTTGGTTATGGAAACTTAAGAACAAGTTTGTTACTCAAATTTATTATTGAAACTTATGAACAAGTTTGTTGTTCAAGTTAGTTGTTGAAAACTTAAGAAATCCCAAATATATGCAAAAACTCTTGTTATGTTTTGAACAAAATGAGTTTTAACCCTTTCAAAAAAAAAGTTCAAAAGAAAAGACAAGTTCTGAACCTTAAAAAATGCCCAGAAGCTGCTTCTGAACCTTAAAAAAAATGCCCAGAAGCTGCTTCAGAAGCTGAACAGTGCTTCTGAAGTACTGTTCAGACGTTGACTTTTTGTTGACCCTCAGACTCACTGTTCATCAGACTCACTGTTCATCAGACGCACTGTTCAGACGTTGACTTTTGTTGACCATCAGACGCACTGTTCAGACGTTGACTTTTGTTGACCCTCAGACTCTGAACTTCAGAAGCACTGTTCAGACTCTGAAGTTCAGAAGCACTGTTCAGAAGCTGCTTCTGAACTACTGTTCAGAAGCTGCTTCTGAACTACTGTTCAGAAGCTTCTGATTTCTGATTTCAAAACCTTAAAGGGTGAAAAACTTTCGAAATCAGTTAGAAAAAGAAGTAAACCACTTCTATTTTAGTGTTTTGCAAACTTTGGGATTTCTTTGAGGTTTTTAAAGATGTTTTTAGTTCAAAATGAGTTAAAAAACCACTAATATGCAGAAAACTGATGCTTAATCAAACAGGAACCAGAACAAATGCAATCAGCAATGCAAATGAAAGATAAAAGGTTTAGGATGACTTACAAATTCCCAGCCAAAGCTTTAGTTGCAAGAACTGAAAGGGGCTTTGGATGATTGTGGTTTTGAATATGGAAGTGATGCAGAATAAGAAACAGCAACAACCAATGATGTTTTGCTGTTATTCCTTACTTTGGGTATGATATTTATGGAGGTTTGATGGCTGGTTTTGATTGCTGGATTATTTGTGATTGTTTGCAAAGAAAGAAACAGAAAACAGAGCTTCTGCTTTCTCAGGTTGTTGGGAATTTGGCTATTCTTCGGATACTCGGGTTCAGATTGAATGTGTTAAACAAACTGTGTTAAAACTAAGTTGTGTTCAAACAAACTGTGTGAAAATTCTGAATTGTGTAAAAACTGTTTGAATTGCTCTTGAGATTGTGTGAAAATTCTGTGTTTCTATATGAAAATTTCTGTCTCAAAGAACTCTCCTCAATCCTCTACATTGTGTTTCTTATATAGGCAAAAATGTCATCATTGTAATCATGACAAATCCCCTAAAACAGGGCTGTTTTGTGGGCTATGACCAGGACTTTGGCTAGCATTTAATGCAAAAGGAAGGAAGTGACCTTGCCTTGTGATCATGGTGAAGACTTTGGCTAAATTCAGAACCAGTTGAGGCTGAGTTTGACAGGAATTGCTGGGAAAATGGGAAAACAGAGTGCTGTTGCAACTTGTGATGCCCTTTGGGATTGATCTTGAAAATTGAGAAGACAAACAAGAAAAGTAGTGTGCTGTTTGTGCAGAGCTTGGGAGAAGCAATGGAAAAGGTGCTGCACTGAGAGAAGGAAAAATGCTGGAACAGGGTCAGCAGTTTCAATAGCTGGGCAAGCAGTTTCAGAACCAGGGCAAGCAGTTTTGCAGCTATCCTTGACTGGTTTTGATAAAGAAGAAGGGAAGAAAAGGCCAGGTGGTTTGCTGGAAACCAGGGTCAGGGCGCAGGAAATTGGGAGAGGATGAAGTGCTGCCCTGGGCAGCACCACTTGCTTCTGAAGAAAGCGTGCCTGGCACGTGCTAGCTCTTCTTCCTTTCTTCTTTCCTTGCTTCTGAAAGCTTGTGCTGGGCATGTGCCCAGACTTCTTTCTTTTCTTCTTTCTTTCTTCTTTTTTGTTTGTTTTGCTTTTTTTTTTGAAATAAACTTAAATAATAATAATAGTAATAATGAAATAATAAAAAATGATAATAATAATAATAATAATAAAAGTAAAAGGAAAATAATAAATAATAATAAACTTTTTATTATTATTTATTATTTATTAAAAGGAAATAATGTTTGACTTCTCTTTCCTTTTTTTTTGTTGACTTTATTTGAAAATAAAGCTTGACAAAATTAGGGTACAACATCTGGATCTAGTTGCAAGACCAGATAACAAGAACATCATTGGAACAAAATGGGTGTTCAGGAACAAGCTCAATGAACAAGGAGAGGTGATCAGAAACAAAGCAAGACTGGTTGCTCAAGGCTACAGCCAGCAGGAAGGAATTGATTACACTGAGACATTTGCTCCAGTTGCAAGACTGGAAGCAATCAGGTTACTTCTTTCCTATGCAGTTAATCATGATATCATCTTGTACCAAATGGATGTTAAGAGTGCTTTCTTAAATGATGTAATTTCTGAAGAAGTGTATGTTAAACAACCTCCTGGTTTTGAAGATGTTAAAAATCCAGATTTTGTTTTTAAACTAAGAAATCTTTGTATGGTCTGAAACAAGCTCCCAGAGCTTGGTATGTGTCATACCCCATTTTTGACTCATTTTTTCTTTGTTTTATCTTTTATTATTTCATCATTTATTATTGCTTTTTATATTGTTATTATTATCTTCTTTTTATATATTAATGTATTATTATTATTATCATTATTTTTAATTACTAATATTTTTATCTTTTTCATCATTATTATTGTTATCATCTTTATCATTTTCATCATTTACCATCTTTGTTATTTTCATTATTTACTATTATTATTATTGATTTTTATTTATTTTATTTTAAAGAAAATACAAAAAAAAAGGGGAGTTCGCACTGCGAAGTTCCTTCGCACTGCGAACTCTGCGAATTTTCTGCAGATTTTTGATTTCTTTGATTTATCTGCTTTTGTCTTCATTTTAGTTATTGTTATTATTATCTATCATTATTATTATCACTGTTATCACAATTGTGGCTGATTGAATGCACAAAGCAAGATTAAGCGTGTGACATTAAAGGTTAAGGTGAGAAGGATTTTCTTCCAACCTAGCATGTGCCCAAGCAAGTGGGCTGCCCTTGGTCAGCTCTCATCCCTCCCAATTGACCTGTCTCTAACCCTGAGCTTGCCAGCCAGCTGCTTGTTCCCTTTTCTTCCTTCTTTCTCCCCAAAACCAGTCAAACATAGTGGTTTCACTTGCCCAAAAAGCTGTTTGGTGTGCCCTGTTTTCAGCTGTTTTTCTCCTTCCTCACACCAGCCCACATGCTCCCTTTTGCTTCCCCCAACCTCTGTACATGGCAGTGCACGTTTTCATTGCTTGACCTCTCAAGATTGCAAGGATTGATCCCAAGAACACCCAATTGCAAGCTGCCCTGTTTTTCAGATTTTTCTCATCATTGCATCAAAGATCAGCTGCATTTGTGGCTGAAATCAGCCAAAGTCTTGACCTTGGCACAAGGCAAAGCAACCTCTATCCTTTAGCATTAAATGCAAAGCAATATAGCCTGGTTTTAGCCCACAAATCAGCTAGGATTCTAGAGATTTTCTCATCATTGCATTGATTGCATTTTGGCCTATAAAGGAATGCCTTGCACAAGGATTCACACACCACAATTCAACAGAAAAATTACAGCATTTACACACTTGAAAAACCATATTACAGCATTCTAGAGCAAGAACAGAGTTCAACTCAAAGCAAAAACCAATTAGAGCTTTGTTATCCATAACCTCTAACATTCCAAGCTTTGCAAAATCAATCAACCAAGCCACTTCCTATCTCTGCACAAGCATTGCTAGGAGTTCTGTAAGTGTTCTAAAGTCTTTATCTTTCATTTTGAATTGCTGTTTGCATCATTTGCTTTGTTTAATTTCATTTTGTGCAAAAAAAACCCCTTTTGAAACTCAAAAGGAATCTCAAAGTTGCAAAGCACTAAAACTGAGTTGTTGTACTCCTTTTCTTCCAAATTTGCAAAGCTTTTTAACCCCCTTTAGGTTCTGAAGCTTGCTCAGGAGCAGCTTCTGAACTTCTGTTCAGAAGCAGCTTCTGAGTTCATTTTTTCGCATACTTCGCAGAGCAAAGTCATGGTCGCACTGCGACCATGACAGAACCTTAGGTTCGCAGAGCCAAGTTCTGGTTGCTCTGCGAAGTCTGCAGAACTCAGAACATGAACTCAGGCTTCCAAAGGCCAAATTTTTGAGGTTCTAACCATTGATTCAGAACCTAAGAGGGTTAAAACTCATTTTTGTTCAAACCATATCAAAGTTTTGCATGTCTTGGAAATTCCACAAGTTTGTGCATACATTTTGAGTAACTTGCGAAACAAGTTATGTTCTTAAACTTTCAAAATCAAGCTTGAGCAATAAGCTAAGTTCATCATTTTCAAAACTAAACTTGAACAACAACGTTGTTCATGATTTTCAATCAAAACATGAACTTGAGCCGAACTTGCTCACTTTTAAAACCAAACTCGAATTGAGCCGAACTTGTGCATTTTCCAAACTTATGCATATTTTCATGATTTGTTCATCTTTCAAACTTGAATAACACTTGTTCTTGAGTTCCAATAACTTAAGCAACAAGCTATGTTCATGATTTTCAATAAACTCGAACAACAAATTTGTTCGTGATTTTCAACAACTTTTCTTTAAGTTTTAACCAAGTGTTTTGTTTCCTTTGAGATTTCTTTGGTTTTCAACAAAACAAAAACTTGAATGAAAAAGGAATGGTTTGACGTATGTCTCTCCAAACCCCGTTGCACGAATGCGTGACGTATGTCTCGTCGTTCGGGCAATCGTCATTCTATTTTCGACGCGTCCAACGCGCTTAACCTTTTCTTGGTCCCTCGTGACCATTTTAAAACTTTTCTTGGCCCTCGTGGTCAATTCAAACTTTTACGCCTTGTGCGAATACCATCGCCTTAATGTGCGTCCGTCTTTTATCATTTAAACTTTTTTACGCCTTCGTGCGTCTTCAAACTTTTTTCACGCCCGAGTGCGAATCCGTCTCTTTTTCATCAAATCGTTTTTACCTTTTTTAAGCTACCCTCATAACGGTAGTAGGTAAAACTTTTTATCGGTCTTTATTAACCTATCAACATAACGATAGTAGACCATGCTTGTGTTTGTATTTTAAAGCAAACTTTTCGCTCGGGCGCGATCAAATCTTTTTTAATTAAAACGAACCAACATACAAACTTTTTCTACCCTCAAAGAACTACGTACGCTTTGAATTCTCCATCGCACCGGAGATACGTAGGAGCAGGATTCATATCTTGTCAAGCCCATTAATAAAAAAACTTTCTTTTTCCCTTTATCTATTTTTTCTTTTTCCCTTTTAATATATTCAAGCATGCAAGCAAAACTTTGAAAACATTCTAAGCCTAAGTCAACTAAGAGGTTCCCGTTGAGTACAACGGATGTGAGGGGTGCTAATACCTTCCCCTTGCATAATCGACTCCCGAGTCCAGAATCTCTTACTTTAAGGTAATTTCGAACTTTTTTCCTTTTTCCCCGAAAAATTAAAAGTTCAGTCGTGATTTAAAATTAGTGATTCAACGCTTCTCAATAGCTTGATATCCGAAATTCGACGCGACAGAAATGGCGACTTCACTGGGGACATTGCATAAAACACTTTGTTTTATGTATGGCGAGTCAAGCCTATCCTAGTTAGCTTTTAAGCTAAAATGTTTTTATCTTTTGCTTGCATGCTTTATTGTCTTATATCCTTCTCTTGCTTTATGTTTCTAAATGCTTCATATTGCTTTATATTCATATTATATATCAATTGTGGGGTTGTTACTTGAGCGATGTTACTCCACATTGTTCGGGTTAATGCCGGACGTGTGAGGCTCTCTACCCGAGCTTGAGAAAAAATTAAGTTAGAATGGTGGTTGTGAGCGGAAGCCCGCGTTGACGTATGTCCGTGAGGTAGGATGCCAAACCCCGCCTAGAGGAGATTTTCACTTGGAAGGTATTGAAGTCTTGCGAAGTTCGCAATCGACGACCTTAATTCCATGTGGGATCCATGACTCTAGGGACCTTTTTAGAAAATCTCATCTCTAGAGCCTACATGTGAGGATGGGGGGAAGTTTTGAACACATACCATCCTATGCATACCATACATTTGCATTCATAAAAATGATTTTTGCATATGCATTTTCAAAGAAAAAGGGGCATATTTTGTCATATACATCGCATACATGCATTAACATCATGCATAACATGCATACATTTGTTTCGAGTCCAAAACTCATTTCCCTTCTTAGCATAAGGATTTCTTACAATCCGAATTGAGTCATCGGTGTTCGCATTTCATTCGCAACACTACGCGATCCCCGTCAAGGAAAGTGGCTCGTCGTCCCAAAACAACCTACGACATATAACACTAGGCCCCCCGGTTGTACATGGGGCATGCCATTCAACTTTGGTGAGGAATTCATCCATATTCCCACTACTCTTCAAGAGATTCGGTACCTCAACCCGAGGTTACCTTCCACCAGATACCGCGGCTTTTCCCATTAACAAAGCCCAATTCTTGCACCCACATTTCCACAAAGCCATTCTAATTGGCACTCGATCATAAACAAGCCAATTTTCATTGGCATACAAATACATTTCGACAAAGCCAATCATCATTGACACAATCACAATCAAAGCCCGACCTTGATCGGCATCATCACATCATATGGATTGATCCAAAGCATTCAGCCCCAGATGCATGGTAATGATAAAATTTGATTAATTTGCGCAAAGCTAAAGTACATGTTTCCTGTTTTTCTGTGATTAAACTCGAATGAGAATATGTACTTAGTACAAAAGTTATATCATACCATTTGCGTTGTTAATATGTTTATTCGGTGAACCATTTAGAACTAGCCAAAATGTGAGGAATCCTCAAAATCATTATACATATGCAGGAGACCGGCATTTTTTGTTTAACTCGATCTTTTTATGTTAAATCTGAATGTTGTTTTAAATTGCATGAAAGCATTGACATGATCGAGGCATTTTTTGAAAACGAGTGAAAACACTTGACCACAAATAGCCCACCCTGTGAGAAGTGAGTATTTGTTAACCCCTTTGAGCCTAATGAATCAGAATCATTAACTATGAACTGCCAACTTTCATAAGCTCAATTGCTTAATGAAATTGCCGGAGTTTGTAAAAAATTCAGTTCATAGTTAAATCATTATTGAATTCTGATATTTTTCTTTCATTTTGAACCCTTAACCATCATGATTATTGTCCCTTGCCAGAAAGAAGAGGGGAACATTCAATTAGGGTATCATCTTGAATAAGTTGAAGAAAAAGGAGGTTGTGAAAGTCAAGTAATGGTGAATTTCGTAATTGATCTTGACAACAAGAAAGAAAAGAAGAAAAGAGAAAGAAAGAAAAGCAAACAAGAAAAGAAAAGAGAAAAAGAAAATTGCAATAAATCAAAAAGTTGTCAAGATCAATCAAGAAAATATTGGTAAATCACCAAGAGTTGTGTTGAATAAGGAGGAAGTGTGTAATTAGAAAGAATGTTCCTCTTGCTTGGCCTTTTGAATTCAATTTCCCCACATATGACATTTCTTTTGTAGCCAAGCCAAATTACAACCCTCAAAGACCTTGTGATCAATGCTTTTGTGCTTTTAGAAACGATGATTAGATGGACACATAACTTGATCGGAATGTTAGCAAACTTGCCGGATGAGTGTTCAATACCCTCACAATTAATATTCAATTTGTTCATTTACTTACAAAAATGTGTGTTAGGTATGGTTCATTGATAAACATATTTTTAACTTGAGCTGTATGATATAAATTTTGTGTTTGGTATTGTTTCAAATTTTTTAGTGCAATCTTGGATTAATGGGAGCATCAAATTGCCTGCGCAAATCTATATGAATCATGCAATCCAACAAAAGCCCAATTCTCATTGGCACCCACAATTTCAAACCATGCCCGATACACAATCATTCAAAAAGCCCACCATGCTTGGCACTCCCTCCACAATTCACAAAAAGCCCAATTTTCATTGGCACACACAAATACAATTTCCATCCAAAGCCCAATCATCATTGGCACCTACTCACAAATGAAGCCCAATTTTCATTGGCAATTCCAATCAATAAAGCCCAATTTTCATTGCACACACAAATACAATTTCCATCCAAGGCCCAATTCCCATTGGCACTCCAACATTACAAATAAAAGCCCGACCTCGCTCGGCATCCAACTACAACCAAAGCCGACCTCGCTCGGCATCCAACTACAACCAAAGCCGACCTCGCTCGGCATCCACTACAACCAAAGCCCGACCTCGCTCGGCATCCAACTACAACCAAAGCCCGACCTCGCTCGGCATCCAATCATAACCAAAGCCCGACCTTGCTCGGCATTTAATCAATCAAAGCCATCTTCATGGCATTCCCACATCCAAACATAACCAAAGCCCGACCTCGCTCGGCATCCAATTCTTACCAAAACCCGACTTGCTCGGCATCAATCATAACCCCCAGCATCCAACTGACATCTGTTCATCCCACATGTCAGCATAATGCATGCATCATATCAAACTCATTCATTAACATGCATCTCATATTCATATCATGCTCTCCCCCACAATTTATCTGCCCCAGCAAACAATCTCTGAGTGTCATCCCCAGTGTGTCTGGACCAGTGGTGTCACCTCCTTTATGCCAAGTGGCAGTTCTTTAACGAACAGCTTGTGCATCTTTCATCATATCCTTATACCTAGGGGCAGTTCTTTAACGAACGGCTTGTGTATCCCCAGTGCAAGTCAATCCTTCATATATTCACACATACATTCCCAGTTGTACAATCGTACATTCATACATTCATGCATATACACATTCATGCATACAACATACCACAATATCATTCATACATGGCTGCTTTAACCACCATGTGTCTTACCAATCAATCATGAACAATTCGTAACCTCCTTTTCCCCAAGTGTCATCCCCAGTCTGTCTGGCCCAGAGATGTCACCTTCTTTTATGCCAAGTGGCAGTTCAAACGAACAGCTTGCGCATCTTTTTATTATGTCTTTATGCCAAGTGGCAGTTCTTTAATGAACAGCTTGCGCATATCCCCCAGTGTTTGCCAAGTGGCAGTTCAAACGAACAGCTTGTGCATACTTCTCAGTGTTATCGCCAGGTGCAGGTTCACAAATGAACAGCTTGAGCGTGTCTTATTTTTTGTGCCAAGTGGCAGTTCTTAACGAACAGCTTGTGCATCCTTTCTTCCAGTTAAGTAGCGTTCTGTATGACCTTGTCAGTTTCAGTTCGTCAAGTAGTTCGCAACAACCCGAACAGTTGACATTCATTACTTCTTGTCGTCAATGCTTCGGCAATAACCGAACAGTGACATTCAACTTTACTTCTGTCGTCAATGGCAGTTCGGCAACAACCGAACAGTTGACATTCAATTTTATTTCTTGTCGTCAATGGCAGTTCGGCAACAACCCGAACAGTTGACATTCAATTTATTTCTTGTCGTCAATGGCAGTTCGGCAACAACCGAACAGTTGACATTCAACTTTCTTCTTGTCGTCAATGGCAGTTCGGCAACAACCCGAACAGTTGACATTCACCTTTATTCTTGTCGTCAATGGCAGTTCGGCAACAACCCGAACAGTTGACATTCAATTTTATTTCTTGTCGTCAATGGCAGTTCGGCAACAACCCGAACAGTTGACATTCAATTTTATTTCTTGTCGTCAATGGCAGTTCGGCAACAACCCGAACAGTTGACATTTACCTTTATTTCTTGTCGTCAGTGGCAGTTCGGAACACCCGAACAGCTGACATTTACATTTTACCTTCTTAAGCTACCATCACAACGTAGTAGGTAAATGTTTTCAACCAGAATTCTCCAAGAGGAGCGCACCCCATGCATTTCTTTCAACCATTAAGCTGGATATCGATCATTTTCAAATGATCCTTATATCCCCAGTGGTTTGCATACTTTGTCTTCTCTTACCTTCATTAAGCTACCATCACAACGGTAGTAGGTAAGATGAAATCCCCGGTGAAGCCACCAAGTAATCTTGATCTGTTGTCTTTATTAAGCTATCATTCTGATAGTAGACAACTCTTTCCCTAGTGGAACCATGTTACCCCAGTAGAGTCGGATCCCGTTTCTTTAACGAACCCGGGTATCCCTTTGTCTCTTTTTATCCCCAGTGTGGTCATCTTTGTCGTCTTTGCATTCATACTTGCATTACAAGCATTCATAACATTTGCATGCATACATTCATAGCATTTTCAATTCACGAAAAATTTAGTCAAAAATGGTGTACTTTATATTTAAGTCTCTTCGACCCGTCAATTTCAAATTTCACTTTTAATCTCCGGGCGAAGAAACTTAAATAGGGGCATCTGTCATACCCCATTTTTTGACTCATATTTTTCTTTGTTTTATCTTTTATTATTTCATCATTTATTATTACTTTTTATTATTTCATTTTTTTGTTATTTTATTAATTTTCACCATAGCTTACTATCATTTATTAATATTATCATATCTTATTATCTATTGTTTTTTTCTAATATTATTATTATCTTTTTAATGTTTTATATATTATTATTATTATCATTATTTTTTATTACTATTTATTATCTTTTTCATCATCTATTTTTTATCATTTATTTTCATCATTACCATCTTTGTTATTTTCATTATTTACTATTATTATTATTGATTTTTATTTATTTTATTTTAAAGAAAATACAAAAAAAAAAAGGGGAGTTCGCAGAGCGAAGTTGCCTTCGCACTGCGAACTCTGCGAATTTTCTGCAGATTTTTATTTCTTTGATTTATCTGCTTTTGTTTTCATTTTAGTTATTGTTATTATTATCTATCATTATTATTATCACTGTTATCACAATTGTGGCTGATTGAATGCAACAAAGCAAGATTAAGTGTGTGACATTAAAGGTTAAGGTGAGAAGGATTTTCTTCCAACCTAGCATGTGCCCAAGCAAGTTGGCTGCCCTTGGTCAGCTCTCATCCCTCCCAATTGACCTGCCTCTAACCCTGAGCTTGCCAGCCAGCTGCTTGTTCCCTTTTCTTCCTTCTTTCTCCCCCAAAACCAGTCAAACATAGTGGTTTCACTTGCCCAAAAGCTGTTTGGTGTGCCCTGTTTTCAGCTGCTTTTCTCCTTCCTCACACCAGCCCACATGCTCCTTTTGTTTCCCCCAACCTCTGTACATGGCAGTGCACGTTTTCCTTGCTTGACCTCTCAAGATTGCAAGGATTGATCCCAAGAACACCCAAGTGCAAGCTGCCCTGTTTTTCAGATTTTCATCATCATTGCATCAAAGATCAGCTGCATTTGTGGCTGAAATCAGCCAAAGTCTTGACCCTTGGCACAAGGCAAAGCAACCTCTATCCTTTAGCATTAAATGCAAAGCAATTTAGCCTGGTTTTAGCCCACAAATCAGCTAGGTTCTAGAGATTTTCTCATCATTGCATTGGATTTCATTTTGGCCTATAAAAGGAATGCCTTGCACAGGATTCACACACCAATCAGACTACACAGAAAACACACATTTACACACTGAAACAATTACACAGCATTCTAGAGCAAGAACAGAGTTCAACTCATAGCAAAAACCAATTGGAACAAAGCTTTTGTTATCCATAACCTCCAACATTCCAAGCTTTGCAAAACAATCAACCAAGCCACTTCCTATCTCTGCACAAGCATTGCTAGGAGTTCTGTAAGTGTCCTATAATCTTTATCTTTCATTTTGAATAGCTGTTTGCATCATTTGCTTTGTTTAAATTCATTTTGCACAAAAAACCCCTTTTGAAACTCAAAAGGAATCTCAAAGTTGCAAAGCACCAATCTGTGTTGTTTTAAACCTTTTCTTGCCAAATTTGCAAAGCTTTTTAACCCCCTCTAGGTTCTGAAGCTTGCTCAGGAGCAGCTTCTGAACAGAAGTTCAGAAGCAGCTTCTGAGTTCATTTTTTCGCAGACTTCGCAGAGCAAAGTCATGGTCGCTTGCGACCATGACAGAACTGGCTTCGCAGAGCCAAGTTCTGGTTGCTCTGCGAAGTGTGCAGAACTCAGAACTGAACTCAGGCTTCCAAAGGCCAAATTTTTGAGGTTCTAACCAATGGTTCAGAACCTAGGAGGGTTAAAACTCATTTTTGTTCAAACCTCATCAAAGTTTTTGCATGTCTTTGGAAATTCACAAGTTTGTGCATAACTTTTGAGTGACTTGTGAAACAAGTTATGTTCTTAAACTTTTAAAATCAAGCTTGAGCAATAAGCTAAGTTCATCATTTTCAAAACTAAACTTGAACAATAACGTTGTTCATGATTTTCAATCAAAACATGAACTTGAGCCGAACTTGCTCACTTTTAAAACCAAACTCAAATTGAGCCGAACTTGTGCATTTTCCAAACTTATGCATATTTTCATGATTTGTTCATCTTTCAAACTTGAATAACACTTGTTCTTGAGTTCCAATAACTTAAGCAACAAGCTATGTTCATGATTTTCAATAAACTTGAACAACAAATTTGTTCATGATTTTCAACAACTTTTCTTCAAGTTTTAAACCAAGTGTTTTGTTCCTTTGAGATTTCTTTGAGTTTCAACAAACAAAAACTTGAATGAAAAAGGAATGGTTTGACGTATGTCTCTCCAAACCCCGGTTGCACGAATGCGTGACGTATGTCTCGTCGTTCGGGCAATCGTCATTCCATTTTCGACGCGTCCAACGCGCTTAACCTTTTCTTGGTCCCTCGTGACCATTTTAAAACTTTTTCTTGGCCCTCGTGGTCAATTCAAACTTTTACGCCTTGTGCGAATACCATCGCCTTAATGTGCGTCCGTCTTTTATCATTTAAACCTTTTTACGCCTTCGTGCGTCTTCCAAACTTTTTTCACGCCCGAGTGCGAATCCGTCTTTTTTATCAAATCGTTTTTACCTTTTTTAAGCTACCCTCATAACGGTAGTAGGTAAAACTTTTTATCGGTCTTTATTAACCTATCAACATAACGATAGTAGACCGCGTTTTGTATTTTAAAGCAAACTCTTTCGCTCGGGCGCGATCAAATCTTTTTAATTAAAACGAACCAACATACAAATTTTTTCTACCCAAAGAACTACGTAAGCTTTGAATTCTCCATCGCACCCGGAGATACGTAGGAGCAGGATTCATATCTTGTCAAGCCCATTAATAAAAAACTTTCTTTTTCCCTTTATCATATTTTTTCTTTTTCCCTTTTAATATATTCAAACATGCAAGCAAAACTTCGAAAACATTCTAAGCCTAAGTCAACTAAGAGGTTCCCGTTGAGTACAACGGATGTGAGGGGTGCTAATACCTTCCCCTTGCATAATCGACTCCCGAGTCCAGAATCTCTTACTTTAAGGTAATTTCGAACTTTTTTCCTTTTTCCCCGAAAAATTAAAAGTTCAGTCGTGATTTAAAATTAGTGATTCAACGCTTCTCAATAGCTTGATATCCGAAATTCGACGCGACAATAATATTATATAAATCTAATACTAAAAATCCGGGTGTTACAGAAGTAACACTTCTTCCTCTGCCTCCTCCGTGTATGGAGACCATCCCTCCACCTGCTCCACGTACAGAGGATGTTCCTCTCCCTCCGCCGTTTGAGATGAACAGACTTTTAGCAAATCTGCTCCAACAACAGAATAACAAGCTCAAACTTGTTGAAGAAATACCAGGAGGGAGATTCCGACATAAATCGCCACATAAATCAAAGTTGCTCAGCAGAAATCAACGCCGCAAAAAACCGGTGGTTGTTGACAACCCCGTTTCCGTTCTCATAAACCGCTACAGAGGCGGTGGAAACCTCCTCGTAGTCCTCGCCGTGGAAATCTCCTATTCACTGCGGAGGGAGAGACTCTCTGCCACACCAAATATAATAATTCTCCAGAACGCCACCACAAGAGCCACCACAAGATCCGACCACCAGGTAGGTAGAGGGGCAGTCTATCCATCCAGGAATGGTGAAATGCAAACTGCTGGTTATAACTTTAAAGACGCGGGCGGAAACGCTCTACCACACGACGGAAAAAACCGAGAGCCATGGCCACATTAAGCACTACTGTTCAGAAGAAGAAAGGGACCCTAGAAAGGCACGCCAAGAGGTTCACCTATGGTAGCACGGATGCTCAGACAACGCAAGACATTTTGGAGTGCGATGGCTTCAGAGGTAAGCTCTACAATGGACTGCAGAATCAGGAAGAGCTTGGCCCCGAGGTGGTGAAAGATGTGTGCGACCTCCTCACCCCACGTCCAACCGTGCTTTGCATACAACAGAAAGAAGTCAGCTGGCGAAAACGCCTGAAAGCAAGCAATACGACAAGAGTGACAATAACAAGCGGCGCAGAAACGATGGAGAGCAAATAGGCAGCGGACATCGTTCCTCCAGTTATGCCCCTTTAAATTTTTCGTGGAAAACTATCCACATTGAGTGCCTCAACACGGAGTTCAAAGCGACGGGGGCATTAAGCCTGCCCCAAACCACTAAAAGAGTCAGCAAGGACGGACAGGTCAAGGTACTACCACTTCTACTGATGTCATTGACATGACACCACTGAATGTTATCAACTCTGAGATGCAATTGAAGGAATGGTCGAACAAGGGGGCTGAGCCGTTTCACCCAGAACACATGTCGCAAGGACAAAAAAAACGGAGAAAAGACCCGCCGTGCAGGGTTTCACGCCACATCGACTACAGCAAGAAGACGAAGGATGACGATGCGTCTTCTTGGAAACCTCTAAGGGAATGGTCAAGATGAAAGCAACTGAGCTAATGATGTTGGACGCCACAGCGCAAACCCCGAAGAAGACAAAGACTAGACCCATCCTTGGGTTCACCGACGACGAGAAGATCAACGGGGACCCCAATAAAATTTTTCCACTTGTCATCTCCTCCAATGTCCTCGATTGTAACATCGATAGGTGCATGATAGATGGGGGCAGCTCTGTGGACATTTTATACCGAGACGCCTTCGAAAAAGCTTGATTTAAAGAAAAAAGTTTTAAAATACTGTTACGGAACCGAGATGCAGGTTTCAACGCGATAGGCGTGCGCCCATGGGGATACATCAATATGCATGTCACCTTCGGCAAGGGAACAGGAGAACGGACCGTAGAAACAACATCCTTCCTTGTGGTACCTGTCACGTCTGTCTACAACAGACACGTTAGGGCGCTCTACCCTAGTGCGCTGGATGCCGTATCCTCTACTATACACCTGAAGATGAAGTATCACAGTAAGAACGGAGAAGTGGTCACTATCAACGCGAATCGGGACAACACCAATAAGTGCCACAGAGCCTGTCAAAAACTCGAGTCCGCCTCCATGCCGATGCATCTTTCCGTCCGTGAGGGGACACAAGACATGATGCTACCTTGGGGAAGTAAGCGTCCCAACACAGACAGAGCACGCGCCCCAGAATAAGGAGTAGACCGCCATAAAACCAAGGCGCCCTAATAGTCAAGTACAAGAAGTACAAAGTACTTTACAACATTTCAATTAGTGTAGCTTAAATGTGAAACCTGTGAATAAATCCTTTGTAAATCCACTTTCATATTATTAATGAGTAAGTGTTTTTCTCTAAAAAAGGAACACGTTTGTTTTTCTTATTTTGGTTGACAGGCCCAGAAATCCTAAGCCCACCGAAGAAAGCGTCTTCAAAGAAGAACGATTGACATGGCTTATGCTTTTAAGCGGTGGAATTCTGGCAAGACTGCGTCTGAACCGTAAAACAGAGCTGAACAGAGTATGTTTAACAGAGGTTCAGAAGCAGCAAAAATAAAGACAGAAAGTAAAGAACACAGTTGATTTGTTAACCCAGTTCGGTGACAAACACACCTACGTCTGGAGGCTACCAAGCCAGGAAGGAAATCCACTAAAATAGTATCAATTCGAACTACTGTGTAAACAGCCCCTGTTTCCCACAGCCTTCTCACTTAATCACTACCCGTGAAATTTCTACCTAGGAACTCCTAGATATAAGAACCCCTCTTACTTCCTACTCAAGCAATCACTGCCCCAGTGATTGTAAACTCTAAACCAATCAACTAGATGAAGACACACTTCAAAACATCAAAGTCACTTTTGCTTAAAAGCTTTAAGTGAATTACAACTCAATAACCTAAACCAACTCTAACAGATGAGTGGTGTACAGAACAAAGCACAAAGCTTACAGACTCAAAAACTAAGACTCTCTCTATAATGACTTCTGTTTTGATGTACTTCTTCAACAGCAGCGTCCTCTTTTATAGCTTCAGCAGCAACCATAATTCTGAACCAAATAATCTTCAAAGATATTGTTCCAGAATTCTTTAGAAGCAAATAGAAGCAATTATATTTCTGAAATATATTTTCCAAAGATTCCTTGAAAATATATTCATAAATAAAAGAAACCAATCTTCAACAAAGATCTTCACGCAAATTAATCTTCCTTCTAGAAACAAATGCAGCAAGGAGAATTCTTCAATTAAATCTTCAAAAGATCACATGAGAAAATAAACCAGAACGCAGAAAACCAGCTTCTGAAGGACTTCTGAAGTCTGCGTCTGAAGTTCTGCGTCTGAACAATTTCAGCTTCTGAAGGTTGCTTCTGAAGGTCAGCTTCTGAAGTACTGTTCAGCGTCTGAAACAGTCAGCTTCTGAAGGTTCAGCGTCTGAAGTACTGTTCCAGCTTCTGAAGACCAGCTTCTGAACCAGCTTCTGACCAGCTCTGAATACACATTGAGATTTCAGCTTCTGACCCAGCTTCTGAAGACGCACAACTGCTTGTATATTTGATTTTAGCAAAACATGAAGCCAACAACCAAATATCCAACAATCTCCCCCTTTGGCAAATTTTTGGCTAAAATCAATTACTGAACAGAGAGACAACAAAGTACAAGCTTCTTCACACAACAAAGTATTCAACCATGAAGACCACACATAACGTAGCAACAGAGTCAGCAGCGGATAAACACTACGTTACACAAACAACACTCCCCCTGAAGCACAACAACAAACAACACTCCCCCTGAAGCACAACAACTTCTGTCATGACTCCCCTTGAAACAGAGACTCCCCTGAAACAGATCACAACAGCTTCTGAACTGTAAACTGGCTTTCTGAATTGTAGTGCTTCTGAATCTTCTGAAATACTTCTGAAACTTCTGAAATACTTCTGAAACTTCTGAAACAAACACTTATTTATCTCCCCCTTTTTAGCCAAATAATTTTGACAAACCACAATCTTCACACAGGAAACACAAACTGACTTAGCATCAGACTCTGCATCAGACACAGTTTTTGCATTAAGATCAGTATCATCTTCAGCACCCTCACTTCCTGCTTGCTCACCCTCAGCAATCTGTAATTGCTAAAACTCCTCATACAAACAAATGCCCAGTTTGCTCCTCAAATTCTCAAATTGTTTGGCATCCAAGGCTTTGTAAATATATCAGCAAGTTGTTCTTCTGTGTCAACATGTTCAAGCTGCACAACCTTCTCCTCTACAAGATCTCTGATGAAATGATGACGTATATCAATATGCTTAGTCCTGCTATGTGTATGGGATTTTTTGAAATATTGATAGCACTTAGATTGTCACAATACAAAGTCATAACATCCTGTTCAATATTATATTCCTTCAGCATTTGCTTCATCCACACCAATTGAGAACAACTGCTACCAGCTGCTATATACTCAGCTTCAGCTGTAGATAGAGACACACAATTCTGCTTCTTGCTGAACCATGAAATCAGATTGTTTCCCAGAAAGAAGCATCCACCAGAAGTACTTTTTCTATCATCTGCACTACCTGCCCAATCAGCATCACAATACCCACAACATAGACTTCCACTGTGTGAGTACATAATACCTAGTCACTGGTACTATGACATACTTCAGAACTCTTCACTGAGTAAATGACTCATTTTTGCTCAGCTGGTATCACAACTCCAACAAAAGGTTAGTCTGGTCTGTTGCAGTATAACAGACTTCAATCATGCTCCTATACAGCTTGATCAACAGCAACACTGTTCATCTTTGTCAACTTCAATAGTGGCTGCAGGTGTCTTTATGGCTTGCATTCTCATCCAACTTTGACTATATTCTTGCATATTTCTCTGTGAATGAATATTGTGTCTTCCATCTGCTTGACTGAGACAGAAATAGGTTAGTTCACCACAGACTCATCTCAACTCAGACTGCATCGCTGAACAAAAGTTGAACATCGGTTGACATCCCACAAAGACAAGTCATCAACATATTTGTGCTATCTAGACTTCATCTTCTTCTTCACAACAGTGTCTTGTCAGTTCCTTTTCTGTAACCTTGAGTAACAGAAACTGTGTGAGTCTCTCATACCATGTCTAGTGCATGCATATAGGCTTTCTTCAACTTGTAACATGGTAGGAAATAGGATCCACAATCCTTGGTTGTCACATAAACCTCATCCTTAGAAAACACTCTTCACATCCATCGAACAGTTGAATTTAAGAATACATGCTACACCCAAAAGTAATCTTATGGATTCTAATCTGGCCACAGGTGCAAAGGTTTCATCAAAATCAAGTCCCTCACCTGAGTGTACCCTTGAGCAACTAGCCTTGCCTTGTTTCTGGTCACAGTTCCATGTTCATCTGATTTATTTTTGTAGATCCATTTAGTTCCAATGACATTCATGCCTACAGGTCTTGGAACAAGTCCCACACTTCACTTCTTTTGAATTGATTCAGTTCCTCTTGCATTGCATCAATCCAGAATTCATCAGTAAGTGCTTCTTTAATATTCTTGGGTTCAAATTTGACACAAAGCACGAATCAGTAGTCACTTCATCTGATCTTCTGGTTCTGACTCCTTGATCAAGGTTCCCAATGATTAGTTCTTTGGGATGATCCTTCTGAATTCTGATTGAAGGTCCTTTACTTGTTGATGCATGATCTAGATCATTTTCTCCTTCTTCAGACTCTACTTCATTTTCCACAACAGGTGTTCTGACTGTTCTTCTGATGTTAACATCTGGTTCCACATCAGCCACCTTTTCAGTAGGTAAATCATCTATCACAACATTGATAGATTCCATTACTACCTTGGTTCTGGAGTTAAAACTCTATATGCTCTGCTGTTTGTTGAGTAACCAAGAAAGATCCCTTCATCACTCTTTGGATCCATTTTCCTCCTGTTTTCTCTATCTGCCAGAATGTAGCACTTGCTTCCAAATACATGAAAGTACTTGACAGTAGGCTTTCTTCCTTTCCATAACTCATACAGAGTAGTTGTAGTGCCTGTCTTCAGAGTCACCCTATTGTGAACATAGCATGCTGTATTCATTGCTTCTGCCCAAAAATAATGAGGTAAGTGTTTTGCATGCAACATAACTCTGGCTGATTCTTGCAAGGTTCTGTTCTTCCTTTCAACAACACCATTTTGCTGAGGTGTTATGGGAGCTGAAAATTCATGCTTGATTCCTTCAGAGGAACAGAATTCAGAGAACTTACTATTTTCAAATTCCTTCCCATGGTCACTTCTGATCCTGACAATGACACTATCCTTTTCTCTTTGTAACTGAGTGCACAGATCTTTAAACACATCAAAGGTGTCTGATTTTTCTCTAATGAAGCTTACCCAAGTGAATCTTGAAAAATCATCAACAACCACAAAAACATACTTCTTTCCTCCAATGCTCTCAACTTGCATAGGTCCCATTAAGTCCATATGTAACAGTTCAAGAACTTTTGTTGTTACCTGATGCTCCAACCTTGGATGAGACATTCGTGTTTGTTTGCCAATCTGACATTCACCACAAATGTTGTCTTCATTGATCTTAAGTTTGGGTAGACCTCTGATGGCTTCCACTGACATGACTTTCTTCATACCCCTCAGATTTAAGTGCCCAAGTTTCTGGTGCCAGAGTCTGACTTCTTCTTCTGAACTTATGAGGCATGTGGATAGGCTTGTTTCTTCTTGAGGCATCCATAAGTAACAATTGTCCTTTGATCTACTGCCCCTCATCAGCACTTCACCTTCTTTACCAGTTACCAGACATTCCTCCTTGTTAAAGTTCACTTTCAACTCTTGATCACACAGCTGGCTTATGCTGATCAGATTTGAAGTTAGTCCTTTTACTAATAGCACATTGTCTAGCCTTGGTAATCCATCACTGATCAAGTCTCCAATTCCAAGAATTTCTCCTTTAGCTCCATCACCAAAAGTTACATAGCTACTGGAGTAAGGTTTTAAATTGCTTAAGTACTTCTTGACACCAGTCATGTGTCTGGAGCATCCACTATCAAAATACCAATCTTCCCTAGAGGAGGCTCTCAAAGATGTATGAGCTATGAGGCCAACATTATTACCTTTGGGTCTCCATACCTTCTTGACATTGATTCTGTTTACAACAGGTTCCACTTTTCTGTGCTGAAAGTGCTTGGGGTATCCATACAGCTTGAAACAGAATGGCTTTATGTGCCCCTTCTTACCACAGTGATGACATACCCATGGATGAGATCCCTCTTGCTCTTAGATTCCTGAGGTTCCTTGTGATGTTCCACTTAGGTTTGCCTATCATTGGATCATAAGTTCCAACAGCAGCAATGAACCTTTTAGCTGGATTTTGCTGTTTGATGTTCAAAGTCCTATCAACAAACCCTATGCCATTTGGTTTCCCTTGGTTCTGACTCTCCAATATCTCTTCTAGCACATCAGTACCAGTGTTCAACATTCTGACTTGCTTCTTCATATGTTCAAGTTGAGAGTTCAGTTGGCTTACCTCATCTTTGAGATCAGAAATCTGTGCTAAATGGTCACTTCTTTCATCATGCAGCTGACTGATAGTCTTCTTCTGATCCACTAGTTGCTTGCAAACTTCTACACTTCTGATGTATAGATCTTTGTAAGAGTTAGCCAGTTCTTCATAAGAGGATTTTTCAACACTGGCTTCAGACTCTGATGGAGCTTCAGACTCTGATAGAGCTTCAGACTCTGATAGTGTTTCAGACTCTGAAAGTGCTTCTGAGGCCTTAACTTTAACATCAGACTTGTATCTTCCAGTTAAGGCAACAACATGCTTAGCAGACTCACTCTCTACTTCTCCTTCTGAGTCATCTTCATCAGACCAGGAAACAGCCAAGCTTTTCTTCTGTTTCTTGAGATATGTGCCACATTCTGTCCTAATATGACCATATCCTTCACACTCATAGCACTGAACTCCCTTTGATTGATTGCTCTTCTCATCAGTCTTTGTCTTCTTCAAATCATTTTGTTGCTTACTGATGTTGAATCTGTTGTTCTGACCATTTGATTT